>VNJQ01004961.1:0-26608 GCA_008042515.1 Drosophila truncata | reverse complement strand
TATCGGCTTACGTTGAAAGGGAAATGTTGACTTTCATGCGGCAGACCAAGGGCGGTTTTAAGGAGGTGTTATCGAGTCTTCATAAAACTCATAACATGTTCTTAGCGCTTGATAAGCATTTTAAAAGCCTTACGCTATTCCGAGACCTTTTCACAGCGGTCTACATAGACAATCCTGCGCTGACCCCTGTAGAAAAGTTGTTCTATCTAAATGCCAAGATAAGTGGTGAAGCTCATTCCATAGTTTCCAATTCACCACTCACCAACGATGGTTTCCGCTCTGCCTGGAAAAGTCTGATTGAGCGTTTCGAAAATAAACGATCGCTCAGCGCTAGAATTGGTTTTAATTTTTAGTGCATCGCTGAGCGACGAAATGCAAACAATGTAAAAAATATGCGCGAAAACCTTAATTTAATCAAATCGGAACAGAAAAACAAACAGATGAAAAAAACAACAACGAAGATTTATTATTTTTAAAATCACTTTTGCCTTTTTTTGAAAAATTTACTGACATCAAAAAGTTGGAGATTAGAAATGAAATACAAAATATAATATTAGGTAAGCTTAAAAATAAGGAATAAATATTACATTAAACTACTACTTATAAACTACTACTATAACGAACAGATTTCGTAGAACCTCTCTAGAATATAAGGCATTTTACAACTAATCAACTCGAGAGATGTCGCTCAGTGCATGGCCACCACACTCGAAGCGATCGCTCATTAACGTCGCTCGAAAGAGCGTCGCTCAGTCGCTAATCGCTCAATGCGTGGCCAAAGCCTTAGCATGGAAGGTAATCAGAAGAGCGATAAGAGCCTCGTGATGACTGGACAGGAAATCGCTTTCTTCAATCAATTGAAACAATTATTGGTATCAGTACCAGTACTCAAGCTATTTGATCCTTTGGCTGTAACGGAAGTCCACACAGATGCGAGTAAATACGGCTTTGGCGGCATTTTCATGCAAAAGGATCCAAATAATCAGCAATTTCACACAATAGAATTTATTAGCCGCAAAACAAACCCTTGTGAGAAGAAGTACACTTCCTAGGAGCTTAAGGTGTTACCCATTGTGAATACATAGAAAAGATGGGGAGTGTATTTGTTGGGAAAACCTTTCACAGTAGTGATAGCATCGCTTTTGCAATGGCCATTAAAAAAAGAGGAAAAGAGGAAGGAATTCGAGTTCAAAGTAGAACACCGACCCTGACCAAAGATAAAAGACGAACTGCTAGTCGTTCCGGGCTCGATGGCAGAGGATAGCATTGCCATAGCACACAAGGAGGCTCACTTCTGAATCAAAAGGACCAAGAAATGTCTTATTCCTGGAATTCAGGCCAAAGTAGAGAGACTGGTTACAGGATGTGTAGAGTGCCTGATTATAGACGGTAGTATTGGGGTCGCCGACGCTGTTGGACCACTTACCGAAACGAAGTAATCACATATTGAAGGTCGTGGATGGGTTTCAAAATTTCTCTGGCATTATCCAAAAAAGAAATGGAAAAGAAGAGGTTAAATATAAGAACTAAACTTTACGATGTATAGGAACTTCTAGAAGACTTGGAAATAAAACAATTGGATGATGAGAGGTATGATATTATGAAATCAATCTCTCACTTCTCAGCGAACGGTCGTGTTTTTGTTTTGCGCTCCGAATTTTTGTTTATTTTGATTTTAAACCACCGGGGTTTCCTCTAAATTCATTAACTATCATCAGTAATTATATATACCGTGCATGCACTTTTCTGTGTAATTTAGTTTTTTAATCAACATTTTTAGTTTGTGCTAAGACGGTTTTCTTATCTTTCTTTTTTTCTTCTCATCCCGTTTTTTTCCCTGTTTTAGTGTCGTTAGCTTTTATCCGCAGCTAAGCGGTTCATAGCTCTCTCGCTCTTGTGATTTCTTGCGCTGACAAACTAACCCTCTTGCTCTCTCTCTCTCTCTCTCTCTCTGTGGTTCTTTTTTTTCAGAACTGATTGTGAGCACAGTGGCTCACGGGTTTCTGAAAATGTCATCAAATATTGTCTGTGTAATTGAGAACTGCCAAGAAAATGTTTTGGCCGTCCAGGCGTGTCTCCATTGCTGGCTTTGCGATGCAGTTGTGCACGCAAAGTGCATTGAGGTTACAGGCCGCATAGCTGACGCAGTGTCCAGCGAAAAGGGCCTGCGTTATTGTTGTGAGAACTGTCGACCGGTTGAGAACGAAATATCATCCTTCAGACCAGAAGTGAATTTAACGAGATTATGGTCACTTTTCGCAAAAGCGAATAACCTGTTCTCCGCGCTAGACGCTCAATTTAATAGTATGAAGCTATTTAATGAGTCGCCGAAACGCAAAAAGTCTGCTGCTGGACGACTGCAACTGTGTGAGCCACAGCAACCTAGTTCCTGCCATATTCCAGCCCCACAGCTCCTGGTCCCAGCACCAAATCCAGTGGTTCTGAGATCAGGAACGAAAAAAGATTCGGTATCCGAATCGGACGCGGGGGTAGCGGCAGCCGCTCACCCAGCAATTTCCGATGTGTCCGTTGCGGAGCCCAAATCATTGGCTCCGCAAAATCCTGTAATAAAACCGACCCAGGGTCCAACAATGCCCGGAACTCCGGCCGATGTTGGTAACATTACGTTACGTAAGACCCTTACAGCAGTTCCACTATCAAAAACAATATTTGTTTCGAGGCTTGCCCCTGATCTCGCATCGGAAGATGTACTAGCCTATATACAAGGCAAAACTCAAGCCGGAAATATTAAAGTGGAAAAATTCAAATTTTCGTATGCCAGAGACATTTCATCGTTCAAGATAAATGTCTCAGGCCAGCTCTTTGACACTATTTGCTCAGGTGACTTCTGGCCCGAGAACGTTGTAGTCAAGGAGTACAAGGTTCGAAATAAGAGAAACCGGCCTCTGGCAGTACAACTACCCAGGCCGGCACAAACCGCAGTGCCCACCGCCGTACCTTCTGTCCCAAAAAATTAACCAATTCCTTACAACTTTCCTATCAGAATACTAGGGGCTTACGCAGTAAGCGATTCAAAAACTTCTTTTTCCTCTTATCTCAGTGCTCGGTCTAACTTTACCGTGCTTAACGCTCAGTGTTATAAAAATTATTTGACTCGTTGTCAGGTCCAGTTCACGCAGGACCCAAAACAGTTTTTTAACTTTGTTAACACTAAACGTAAACCTAATTTATATCCTTCCTCGCTTTCATTTAGGAACACTACAGCAAATTCTGATCAGGCAACAGCCGATCGTTTTGCTGAGTTTTTTAAAACTACCTATTCGTCCTCTACTATTTCAGATCAGATAGTTTCTTCCGCTATGCCCAGTTCGAACTTAATTTTCAGTCCTATTTTAAATGAAAGCTCACTTATTCTAGATCTTCAAAGCGTTAAGCCAGTTTATTCACCAGGTCCCGATGGAATACCGGGCTCTGTGCTTAAGTATTGTTCGGAGGCGCAGTGTAGCCCCCTTCTTCAATTATTTACCTTATCTTTAGAATCATCAGAATTTCCCCTTATTTGGAGGGAGTCATTTGTTATTCCTCTCCACGACAATGGTAGCAAATCGGATGCCAGTAACTATAGAGGGATCTCTAAGTTATCGGCAATTCCCAAACTTTTCGAGAATGTAATTACTCCCCACTTGCAAGACCTATGCAGATCCGTCATCCCTCCATGTCAGCATGGTTTTATGAGGCGAAGATCAACCACGACTAATCTTTTGGAACTTACCTCATTTATTATTAGGGGCTTTCAACGTAACTTTCAAACCGATGTTATTTACACGAACTTCAGTAAAGCTTTTGACTCAGTCAATCATTCTCTTCTGGTTAAGAAACTTGATTCTATGGGGTTTCCTAGTGATCTTCTTAAGTGGATTTCGACCTATCTAAGTGACAGGACTCAAAAGGTTCTGTTCAAAAACGTTCTATACAACAGCCTCAGGGTCACATCTGGCGTCCCACAGGGTAGCCACCTTGGACCACTGCTTTTCACATTGTTTATCAATGACTTGCCGCAGGTTCTAACTAAATCCAGAGAACTCATGTACGCTGATGATGTTGCTTGCAGTACAGGGATAGTTCATGCCAATCTGACTTACTATCGTAACTTGACAACTTCCAAGCATAGTGTCTTGCTAATGCTTTACATCTCAACAGCTCTAAATGCATACTGATGACATTTTCACGCGTCACTACCTGTTTTCCACTTATATGCTTAACCACTACTCTTTGGAAAGAATTACTGTGGTAGATGACCTGGGGGTCCGCTTGGATCCAAAACTTTCGTTCTCCGAACATATTTCCTGTATGGTTAACAAAGCCAGAGGCATGCTTGGAGGAGTTTGACTCTCCTTATGTAGCGAAGACCCTTTTTACTTCGTTAGTTCGCCAATATTGGAGTACGGTTCGTGTGTCTGGAGTCCTCAATTCGGAGTCCATAGTGACCGCATTGAATCTGTCCAAAAGAACTTTTTACTTTTTGCCCCCAAGGCCTATCCTGGGATGTTAACCTAAGATTGCCGTCAATTTCAATTAACCTACCTTCTCTAGCTAATCGTAGGACGATGCTTGGCGTCGGCTTTTTACATAAACTTATACTTGGTGATGTGGAGAGCACCTACCTACTAGGCCTTCTCAACTTCCATGTTCCCCGTTTAACATCTGGAACTTATATCCCTTTAGTGGTTAACAACTGTAGGCGAGATTTTTAAGTACATGAACCCTTTAGGGTTTTATGTACTGATTACAATCGTCTTTTTAACAGTATAGAAGGCAGTAGAATTGTATAATTGCTAATTGTAGAATTAGCCATAATTGTAACTTAATTTTTCCTCATTCTATTATCTATTTTCTTTCTCTCGCGTCTATCTAGAACGCTTTCGTGCCGTACGTCACACGGCTGCGCCCCTCGGTCGGTTGGGCGGGAGGTGGGCGTGGGACCTCTCGCGGAAAAAAAAGAGAGAAAGCACCGGAAAATATAGAGAAGGTGCAGTAGGAGAACAGGAAAAACTTAAATGATAGGTTGAGACTGAATACGAAGTGGGTCATTATGATCTTATAAAGCAAGGAAATGGAGAGGGACCAAGAATTATTTCGACTGCAGCCTAATTCATTAAAAAATAAAATTCATTAAGGGGCGAGTGAAATTTTAGGATTGTCGATTGTGAGATTGTGAGAAATTAGGATTCTTGAGAGTGCATACACTGTTTAGCATTTCAAACCAACCGCCAAGTATTGTATCACCCAGATTTTGAAGTATTGCTATCCAATTCTGAAATCAGACCTCTTGACATCACGTTTTCGCCCATTCAAAAATCAAACCCTCTTCTTGAATTGTCAGTCAGTCGCTAAAGATATTTGAACAAGACCACTCGAACTGTGAAAGTCGGAGTTTTCTATTTGTAATTTATCTCTTAATATTACTTGTGAACTTTACTTAAAAATAAACATAATTTGTAATACCCCTACAATAATATATTAATAACCATGCTAAGCGAATGAGGATGGGGCAATGGTCTCAATTCCGTCTATATCTATCAATAAGACACCATAACCCACTATTAACTATTTCTCTTAACATAAATATTTTGTTATATCGTGTTGTAACGAAG
Organism: Drosophila truncata; assembly: GCA_008042515.1. Classification (NCBI taxonomy): domain Eukaryota; kingdom Metazoa; phylum Arthropoda; class Insecta; order Diptera; family Drosophilidae; genus Drosophila; species Drosophila truncata. The sequence goes on along the minus strand of VNJQ01004961.1, from coordinate 20,993 downwards.
TTCTCTGGCTGGATTGATTTCAGTCGTGGCCGGGGACCCTAAGCAAGTATATTTTTTATAAAAGTGGGGACATGACTCCGATTTCGGAGTCATCCTTTCGGTCCCGGAAAACCTATCTGGCTGAAGGACCGAGAAGCTATTCGGGTCTGCCTTGCCGATTGCCTTCTATATTAGCAAGCACACTGCTTGACACTTCCTTACCGACCACCCTCTCGAATGCTACTTGCTAAGACACGCGCTCTACCTGTAGCGCGGTCGCAGCCAAGATTAGGCGGGCCACGTGATACGAGCCTACCGGGCTCGGGGTGATTCCGGCTGGATGTGTAGACTAACTGTGGGTCGAGCGAAAACGGTCAGGGGCTGCTCCTATTCGTGGCGATCCGTAGTGAATGCAAAGCCGAACCACCTGTTTCGCACACAAGACAGAGAAGAGGAGGGGGAAGGGGAATCGTCGGAACGGGACCTGTCTCAGCAACAGCAACAGCCACTACGCGAGACTAGCAGCGGCGGTTGCTGGCGAAAGAGATCGAGTAACAGATCCTGTCAGCGATCAGAACTCGTTCGAGCCTCCCGTTCCGTCAACCGGTTCCGTGCCATCGGTTCCAGCTCCGCTGGTGTTCCGATATGTGCGCAGGGAACTTTTGCTAGCTTAGGGCTACCTGGAGTTCTCACTCAAAACAGAAGCATTTCCCCTCGGACCCTCATTCACCCAAACCATCTACCTAGTTTCAAGTTCTAGTTACGACAACAAAAGGCAATAGTTTATGCACTATAAGCCTTCTCATAAAATAAAATACTTTTATTTTTTTTTTTTATTTCCGGTTGTTCCTATTACAGCTATGTGACGCGTGACACCCACAAACATATTTTATATTGTATCTATGATAAGGAGTAAAAAAAAATTAACGCAAATAAATGGAATTAAATTATTTGAATGAAAGACGCGCTCACACCGTAGATCGCGGAAGAAGAGCCACACTGGAGGAGGCTGGACACATTGATAAGGGCAAATCCTGTGCCAGCGGCGGGCACACTGAAACTCGCCAGAACCTATATAATCGGGCCTCAAGCCGTAGGAACGACAGCCATCGGGTGAGGTAAGCCTACCTAGTAGTACATATCCAGTTGTCATCAGTGAAGTTTCTTTCAGAAGACTTTCAAGTCCAACCACAACCTCTCTTGGAAGACTTACGAGCCCGATAGGGGCCAATCACAGGGATGACTTACGAATCTCGGCCCCACGAGCTAGTCTAGGTCTTTTTCCGACTTCCACAGGTACCTCTGCACAGGTACCCCTTGACGACGAGAGAAGCCAAGACAAGCGATGGCGCACTACCCGGGCCCACCAAAATTCATGGATACAGGTTTAAACCCTACCTGTAACTATTATGATCAATAAAAACCCAACTTATTAGCTCTTTACGTCTTAAAGCAACGGCGTTCTCTTTAGGAAATAGGGTCTCTTACACCAACTAACTCTGGCCGACCCTGCTATCCCAAAAACGACAGGCCTTCACAACGGCGCCCGAACAGCTGAAGTGGTTGCTTAAGCTATTATGATACTACCGCAATAATTAGAGACTTAATTAAAGATTTGACAACTCTATGGGCTTTTACACTTGTGCGAGCAAGACGACTACACGGCACTTCATTGGCTAATGCATTAACAATGCATTAGATACGAAAATCGATAGATCTAAGTGAAATATACTGGATACAAAATTGGACCGATGACAATATATTGCTCTAATGAAACAAAATTGTAATTGAATAGTATATATATATATAAGTTAACTAAGTCAACCGGGCGACGGCAATGACCGATCGCCCGAAAGCTCGCTCCGGCCAAATTGCTGACACAGCGTCTGGCCGGAAGCTCGTGCATAGCCGGCAACCACTACCCATGAATTTGAATTTATGTTTTCTTTAAGTTCAGTTCTTACTTTATGCCCTAATCCCACACAGTCCATCCGTTTGAAGCCGTTGGGATTTTTCTCAGATGTGAAACTCGTGTTCCTATAGAGCTACATCTACATCCCCCATCCGATTTGGCAGCTGTCAGTCATACAATACAGAAAAAAATGTGTTCAAATATGGAAGATTTTGCTGTTTTGGCTGTTGTACAGCAACAAGCCCAAAAATTGGCGGAGGCTCTAATATCAGTTTGCTCAAAAGAAGACGAAGATTTGGAGGCTATGCAACGACTCCAGAATTATTCAAAATTCTAGCCTGGCAAGAATATTAGGCTCGAATCTAATCCTTCAGGAAAAGCGAAGGACGTCTGTGGCATAAAAGTCCCGCTGCTGCTTATTGGGGACTCGGCTTTCCGATTTTCCCAAGCGCTGATGAAGCCATACCCATTTTCTAGGACCGCATCCTTGGAACAGTGCACTTACAGCGAGATGTTGAAAATGCATTTAGCCATTTGAAAGCCAGGTTTCCCTTTATTGGCAAGGGGCAAGGGAGATTTAAACCAACCTGCAGAGAGAAAAAGATCTGCAATTGCCCAATATTGTCTAGATCGTAACAACATCGTAACGACATTTAACAAATTTTGTAGCATATAGTGTACCTAACAGGATTGGTTACGTTCCAATGAACGAATCCAATATATATTAATATAACATTGTTTTAATTAGTATTAATTAATTAATTTAAAATCTATGGGGGAGATCAAATGTCTGAAATCTTTTTAATCGCCTGGTATTTAAGCTACTTTCCAAAAGATTTACCGCTAGAATTAAATTAATGTTTGAAATTAAAAGCTAGTTCTTTTCTACAATTTCCTTGCTTTTCAGGAGGCAGACTTCCCGAGCGCTGTGTTCCCCTGAAGGAGGGATAATCTTCAGGCTCAACTTTTATATATCTTGATGCGGAACCTTAAATTTTCCACCTGTTCAACAATTCCTACGTTCCTATTCATATGATCCAATCAAAATGTTTCATTTCATATGATCCATTTCATATGTTCCAATTAAATTGTTCCAATTCACAATTAAAAAATTTCAACAGAAGGATTCTGAGTTAAAAGTAAAAGAACAAAGTACATCAAATTTTGATGTACAACGGATGTGGAACGAAATGAAAACGTTCGGATGGAGAAAATCATATGGAACATCCGCCCAAGGGATGGGGGAAGGCAGATGGAACTGTGTGGGAATACCCTATTATACTTGATAAATAAAGAGCCACTGCTCGCATTAAAGAAACTCCGGCAACAGCCGTAAAAGATTTTATCATTTGATACCCAGACTGAGTCTCAAGGCCAGCGGGAAAATAGGGCAGTTACCCTCTCAACGTATTTCATCACTTGAAGACACGGCCAACCAGCCACCCCTGATATCCACATTATTATTCATTATTTACATAATTTATATATATTATATAATTATATAATTCTTAGATAGTTCGTAAGTTTAAAAAAATGTTTTATTTTTTTTTAAACCGAATTGATACAGAGGTTTTTATAATTATTAAAGAACACCGACCGATCGTGTCTCAAACTGAACTTAACTTATTTAACTACAAGGGTTGACGTTTAAGCCACGGACTTGACCTTTTGACAACCTTGAGTGAATCTCCAAGGTTCAGAAAGAGAACAAAATTATGAATCGACATAGCTTTATTGATTATGTGGTTTCCTTGTATTCAAGTACATTTGCTCTTGGATACAAGTGCTCTTTTGTAATTTGATAATTTTGTTTTCGAGTTTTGCGAGTCCGAACTTTGAACGTGCGAAAATGAAAATAGGACAGGATGTTTAGGCAATAAAAGTTGTTTAGTCTACTGCTGGGGACTTGTGTAGTCTACTGCTGGGGGCTTGTGTTTACGACTTTGCACTATGGGGAATTTGCCCGATTTCATGGTATTTAGTCATTTTATCAAACTATAAATATTTGGGTTTTTTTAATGTAAACATATTAATAACAAATGGCTCTTTAAGCCTCCATACCAAAAATGTTAATTAACAGTGCACTGTTAAGTCTAATCACTGTTAAAGTCAGCTGTTGCAGCAAAAAAACGCTTGCTTGAAAATGGGCAATTTTTTGTTGGCTCTTTAAAAGCGCATAACTCAGAAATGACACAAGTTTTTGCTTCAATTTTTTAGGACACCAATCATACGGGTTTCTATTTTCTATTGTAATCATTGGAATTTCGATTCATGCCTGTCTTTTTAATATTTAGCGAATTTTGTAAGGGTTCTCAAAGGTAATTTTTTGGAAAAAAAATTTAACTTTACGTAGACTTACAAAAAAAACATATAGTTCTAACAGTGTAAGTCCAGTACATGTCGTAGAGCCATTAATTATGAATAAAATGCAATTTGTCTCAATGTGCACAAATCCGCACAACTTGCGTAAATTCGTTTTTTGTCAAGTAACTTCCCGTTTTCAAGGGCTCAGCTCTTAGAAGTATGGCGCTCTAACCAAAAAATGCGATTTTTGACTTTTTTCCTAACAAATTTAATAAATGTATGGATGTTTAACCCATAATAACTATTCAAAAAGCCAAAGCAAAATTTTTTTCTAGAATTTACGTGCTAAAACGAAAAAAGGCCATTTTTTCAATCGTTCTTATGGCAGCTATATGCTATCGTGGTCCGATTGACATGAAATTAAAACCGAAATTTTACAATAATACAAAATGACTATGTTTTAAGGTAAATGAAAATATGTTAAAAATTGGCAAAGTTAGATTTTTTTATTTCGTTAGGGGAAGGCGGAGCCACGCCCTTTTTTCCGAAAAGATTGCTTTCGGTGTTTGTAACATAATAAGAAAACAGATTTGAAAAATCTTACTTAGTTTAAAAGTTATTAATTAATACCATAAAAACGGGCAAATTCCACATAGTGCTTTGGTATCCTCTTACTGTATGCTAATCATCCGATAGTGATTCATATTTGTAGGGTAGCATGGGGTGTATGTGTTTATGTGTTTGTACAATTGTAGGCTATCATAGGGTATGATAATTATATGTGTAGAGTGGTAGTGTTGAATAATAAGTAGGCATGTGCTAAGTCTGTGGGACTGTGGATATGTCACTCCCCCTCCTTTGAATTTGGCCTGTCCTCAGGCAGATAAAGTGGGATAAATCATGATATTATGTTCCGGAACGATCTGATCATTTACAATTTGGTCCGGTATCGTTTGGTCTTCTTGTTGTTTCTTATATTTAACAATAAGTTTCTTAGGTATACTTTTAAATTTATAAGTGACAAACAGGATTATACTATACTTAAGATTGTAATGACACAAGATGTAATGCATATGATTTTGAATACACTGCAGTATTTTACATGGGATTCTATTATTTCTTTTGTTTGGATGTATGCCAAAGGTTTATCTTGGTTACGTTATTAACAATATAAATTTACTGTGTAAAATCTGCAAAGTTATTTGAAACTATAAATTCGTCTATTTGCATGATAAAATTCCTGATTTTAATAATGTTGTTGCCTTTTATAGAAACTTTATTGTTGATGCAATTTTGATTAACGATTGTTTCAGGGATATTCCAAGTGACTAATATATTTAGTTCAACAAAAGTAATATGGAAATTATTGTTTGCTTTGGTATATTTACATTCAGTGGTTTGCTGCTTAATAATTCTGACTATACATTTGTCGAAAATGGGTTTTTCTGTATGTACGTTATTTACGTTATCTTCGTAAATATAAAACTTATCAAATATATGTTTTGTGAGGATGTAGTTGGACTCATCGGGATATGGAATTATTTCAAAAATTGGAACTTTCGTAACTTCGCTAGGAACGTGAGAAATTTCGTTTGTGTCTGTTTTGAGCCAAGTAGATGTTTTGATTTTTAGTAACTTTTCGGAATTTAAACAAGTTTTAAAAATTCCCAGTCTCGTGAGTTGCATACACATTTCTATATCCTCGACATATTCGGTGAATTGTTGCATATTAAAGAACAATAACTGTTCTTTCTCATTTTCTGCTTTGAACTTGTTGATGATGTCTATTCCATTGTTAACCACGTCTATGATCATATGATTCTGAACGGAATTTTTTGATAAGTTGTTTATCTTTGCCTCTAACTCGTCGCTGTCATCTTGCTCTAATTCCTACCATGTTTACTAGACCTCGTTGGTTTCTCCTAATTTTCTTTAAAGGGTTTATTTCCCTTCATAATTTTTCAACTAGGTACTCTATCTGGATTACATCGGAAAAGAATTTCGCCTCTTCCAGTAAGTTCTCGAATATTAACATTGTCTTAGTTATGTTTATACTTAGGTAGTGGTATTCGTAGCTTGTGGGGATTTCCGTTACTCCTGTTTGAAAACTTCTGTAAGGATGCACTACGGCCGGGATAAACCTCAGCGCCCCAGAGTCCCATCCAGAAAATATTTATTTAGTGGAAACGCCAGAACATGAAGGCGCCGTTTTGTTGAGATTTTACGGGTGGGTTTTCGGCGGCCCGAGACTGCCGGAATTTTCCTAATTGTCCACTCTGGACGGGAAAGCGCTACCGGCCCGTGAGTTTTCCCAGCGGAGAGACCCCCCTCTAGAGACTGGGAATCGAGACTCTTTCTGTCCCAGCAGTCTGCTCCCACTCCCGCGACCCTAACCTAAAACCACGGCGTGGCTCACCCAACGCCGCGGCCTGGCGGCTCCGCCTGGTGTATCCACCGGCAAGCTGCCTCCCCAACTATGCCCCGTGACTCGCGGTAGCCCGCAGATGCGCCCGGGCTAATCCCTGTGGCGGCTTCCCTGAGATCGGACTACGGCTTGGGAAGATTCCCAACAGCCGCCGTCCTCGCCAACGCCCGGACTTGATCTCAGCAGCGTGGCGCTCCTGGTCCCGTCCTGCCCAGCTCGCCGTCTGGGGGAACCCAACAGCGGTCGAGGTGGGGAGGAGGGGCACAGAGGGTCGTGGTTGGCTAGAGGCGCGAGGGTAAATAATACGCGCAGTGCCATTTAATAGGCCTAGTTTTATTTGTTTTATTTCACGTTTCTTTCCTTCACTTGTGCCTCTGTATAATTTTCCTAAGTTATCCTATTTCCCTCTCTTTCTTATTCTTGTTCCCTAACAAACACCACCTACGCTTCCCGTAGGTGTAGATTAACTTGGCGCGGGCGCCTCGTTCACCCGTAGCCGGTTGAGATTCGCTTTGGGTCCAAAGCGTTGTTTCCTGGTCGTGCTGGGGGGGTCCTCGTTGTGTGTGAGCTGCGTGTCCTGGGTGAGTGTTTCTTTTCACTACTTATAAAGTTTTCTGAACTTGATTAGCTGGTCTTTCTACCGCGAGTGATCTGCATATCAGATTTCAATTTGATCTTGACCCAGTTTTCCATTGTCCCAGTGGTGGCTGCGCTGCCGCGACTCATGGCACGCGCCGTTCCGCATTCCATGCGTTCTTGCATATCCGCGGTCTTCCTTCTTGCTCTGGCTGCAGCGTGCAGGTGGCCGCTGCGAATTCCATTTCGCATTCCGGGGCTCTGCCGACGCCGGCGCTATGTGCCCTCTGCCGCGATCGTGGCTCTGCTAACTGCCGATTGGCCGGTTCAGCGCTTCGGTTCTCGGGATGCGGCTCTGCAGGCCCATCCCGATTCCTTGTCCCATGTTGCGGGTGACGTCGCCGGCGATGTTGCTTGTGACGTCACGGCCGGTGTGTGGCCAGTGTGTGCCGAGCTTTCCTAACCCTAACGCCTAACTATCTATCTAAACTTATAGCTATTTGGACTTATAGCTATTATTTATATGGCCTTCAAGCTATTTGTTACTGCTATTCTTATTACTACTATTTACAAATATTTACAAAGAGAGTGAATTTTCACACCCCCGTCGTACGTCCGGGCGGGACGAAGAAAAACTTTAACCTGCCCCCGTGTGCTGATCTGCACTCTGAAGCGCTGTCCCTGCTCCTCCTCCAGATATCGCCTGGTGCGGCGGCCCCTGACCTCCAACCGAGATTGGATTCTCTCCACCAGCCGGGCGGGGAGGCGGCCTCCGGGGGTTACCCACCATGGTGGCGCAACAACCCACGGCTCCCGGGCGGGGGCGGAGTTCCGAGCTGGCGGCGTGGTTGCGGCCTCCTCATCCGAAGAGTCGCTGGGCGAGTCCTCCCACGGCGCACCTCGACGGCGTCCCGATCGGCGTGAAGGGTCGGGTACCACGTCCCTCGTCTGACTGGCAGCGCACATGATTTTCCACGCTGGGGCGGTGGTGGTCCAGAACGGCCCCGGCCCGAAGATGCGTAAGTACCCGTCCGGGCTTCCTGGCTGGCTAGGTAGGGAGTGAGTGTCGTCGGAGTCGTGATGTTGAGGCGGCGGACTCGGAGTGCGGGACCGTGGCGGCACGTACGTTGCCACGTACCCCTCCGCCGTTGGGTCGTACCTTGGAGTGGGTGGTCGCAGAAGGTCGACACAGGCCACTAGCGGCGGTGGTCCCGGCTCGTTACCGAGCTCGTCTTCCGATACCGCCTCGTAGGCGGCACCGAGGGGACCGGGTTCCGGCATCATGTCTTCCCGCAGGGCCCTAGGCATGCTCTCGACGCACGCGGCCAGTTCGGCCTCCTGGCTGGCCGACAGCACGATGCAGACGGAGCCGTCGTGCGGCATCGTGGGGTGACCTGGTCGAGGTGGGGAGTACAGGTCCCACTCGATGCGTTGTAGCGGTGGGGTGGCCTCGAGGCGTGTGGGCCCGAACCGCTCATCCGGTTCGACGTCGCTACTCCCGTCGCCCTCGTCGCTGGTGGCCCTGGCCGGCAGTAGTCCGGTCGGTGGGCTGCGCTCGGCTCCTGGTGGTCCGGCGCGTCGGCGCGGATCGCCGTGGTGGGTCTGCCCCACGTCCACCACGAGGGGTCGAATCATCTCGTGTGGCGAGGCTGGCTCCAGGGGGTCATCCCCCTCCACTGGGAGCCTGCGCTCGTCCAGGTGGAGCTCCCGGAAGCTATCCTTGACGGCCGACGTCAGCCAGGAGAAGTCCCGCGTGGCTGGGGGGTCTCCGGCCCGTCGTTTGTGCACGCTTGCCGTCAATGGGGGTGGTCCCATGATCCGGGCCGTGACCGCAACTCGGGTGAGAGGGTGGTCCGACGGCCACAAATAAGGGGGTAACCCGCGTCTGGCACTCATCGTCGTCCTTTCTTTGTTTTTCTGCCGACGGTTCCGTAGGCGGTTGAAAAATTTCTGTGGGGTAGAAGTGCATGGTTAGTGATGGTTCCTTTCCCTATCACCCTACCTAGCGGTGTGTTCTCCTAACTCCCTAACTCCTAACATACCGCCGTCGACGACTGCCAGGTATGTGCAGTTGTACAATGTTGGGCGACGGAAACCTGGCCACCTTGAACGGCCCATCGTACTTCGCTGCTAGCTTTGCCGCGAATCCTTCGGCCGATCCCGCCGGTGGTCTCCAAGTCCGTCGGCGTAGATTATAGTGGCGACTCTGATCCGCGGATGCGCGATCAGCATTGTTCCTGGCCACCTCGAAGATGCTCTTCAGATGCTTGCCACGTTCCGTTGGGGTTATCTCGGGGATTCCTCGTCCCGGTGTAACCTCGTCGCAAAGCGTGTGTGGTAGCCGTGGTTCCCTTCCTTGAACCAGGAAAGCTGGGCTGAATCCCGTCGTGTCGGAGATACTGCTGTTTATTGCCAGCGATATCTCGGGCAATAGTTGGTCCCACTCTTTCTCTGCGTGCCCATCCAGATACTGGGCGATCATCGTCTTGATCGTCCGGTTGGCCCTTTCCGTGGGGTTTTGCCTCGGTGTGTATGGAGCCGTATGCTGGAGCTCCATTCCCAGCATCTTGCAAAAGTTCCGGAACGATCTACCCGTGAACTGGGTACCGTTGTCGCAGACGAACACTCGTGGCACGCCGAATCTGCTCAGGATTCGTTCCCGAAACGCGCGTTCCTGATGGGTTCCCGTGGCTTTGCGTAATGGTATCAGCTCTACCCATTTGCTGAAGGAGTCGAGGAAGACCAGGAGCATCGTGTTCCCCTGCTTCGAGCGAGGCAAAGGGCCGACGAAATCTGCGCAGAGAACGTGGAATGGCTCCTCCACTTGCCGGGTAAACATTCTTCCCGCCGGCTTTTCCTGGCTGACTTTGAACCGTTGACAGCTCAGGTAGTGGCGTACATAGTGGGCGACATCGCGGAAAAGTCCCGGCCAGTAGTAGCGTTGGGCAACTCGGTTGCTAGTTTTCCGAATTCCCAAGTGTCCGGAGGTGGGTGTGTCGTGATTCTCCTGTAGAACCCGATGGCGATAATCCGCTCCTACACACAGCTTCCATGGTGTGTACTCCTCCTCCGGTGGCCGTAGCCCGATGCGGTGATAAAGCTGTCCGCTTTCCTCCCTGTAATCCGGGAACTTTGCTGGTTCGGTCCGAACTTTCTCCAACATCCTCGTGAGCCACTTGCAGTTTGATCCTTGCACCTGTGCTTGCTGCGCCACGGGCAGCGGTTGGCGTGAGAGGGCGTCGGCCACTAGATATTGGTAGTGAACATCGTATTGATACTGCTGCAGCTCAAGTGCCCAGCGGGCGATCCTGCCGGTCGGGTTATCGATGGAGTTCAGCCACTTCAAGGCCTGATGATCCGTTACAACCTCGAAACGGTATCCCTCGATGTAGCACCGCATCTTCCATACGGCTTATATGATGGCGAGGCACTCCTTCTCCGACACCGAGTAGTTCCGCTCAGCGGCGTTCAGGCGTCGGCTGGCATAAGCTACCACTCGTTCTTGTCCCTCGATCGTTTGCGTGAGTACGGCTCCGATGCCGTATTCGCTGGCGTCCGTCTGTAGCACAAACTTCTCTCCAAAATCCGGGCAGATTAAGACGGGTGCTTCCGTTAGCCGAGTCTTTAGCTCCTGGAATGCCTGATCCTGTCGCGATGTCCAGTCCCACTTCTGGCCCTTCTTCAGCAGCGATGTCATCGGTTCCACAATATCGGCGAAGTTGGGGACGAATCGACGATACCAGGAAGCGATGCCCAGGCATCTCCGAAGTTCCTTCAGGCAAGTCGGCGGTTTCAACTCGCGGATCGCTGCTACCTTGTCCGGGTCCGTGTGGATTCCTTCCTCGCTTATCACGTGTCCTAAGTAGGCGATGTGCCGTTGGAAAAAGTGACATTTCTCCTGGTTCAGCCGCAAGTTGGCTCGTCGTAGTCGGTGAAACACTTCTCTCAGGTTTGCCACGTGTTCCTCCAGGGTTGCCCCGATGACAATGATGTCATCCAGGTAAGCGAACGCATGTGGTTCCATATCTGGACCGATGACCGTGTCCAAAGCCCGTTGAAATGTCGCGGGCGCCGAGTGAAGTCCAAAAGGCATGACTCGCCAATGGAATAAAACTCGGCCCGGAACCGTGAAGGCTGTGCATTCCCGGCTCTCCTGAGCCATTCCGTAGGCGTTCCAAGATCTGATGAATCCTTGGCAGCGGGTACGCATCCGGCACAGAGTTCTCATTGAGCTGCCTGTAGTCGATGCACATCCGAGCGCCTCCGTTCTTTTTAGGCGCGATCACAATGGGTGCACTGTGCGGGCTCTTTGATGGCTCGATGCGTCCATCCCTGAGGAGTTCGTCGATCTGCTTGTCTATCACGGCCCTCATGGCTGGGTTCCGTGGGAAATACCGTTGTTTTATCGGCCGGTCGTTGCGCATGATGATCCGGTGCTCCGCGATGTGGGAGACTTCGGATAGAGTGTCGAACTGCAGCAATTCCTGCTTGGGGAATCCTTCCACCCAGGGTTCTGGGTACTCTGGCGCTGAGTGTTTCGGCTCGAGTGGGTCCAGCTCCTCCTCTGGGGCATGGCTCACTGAGTCGACGGTGCCGCATAGCAACGCGTTTGGTTCCGGCGTTTCCTCGACGAGGTCCTGGAAACGGACACGCTTTCTGGTGGTGCGAAAAGGGTTTCGCTGCGCAGCGGTGGCATCGACCACTGGTAAAACGTGTTTCCAACTGGTCGTCGTGTGTGCTTCCGCATCCCGATTCGTTGCCGCGGGTGTGTTCGAGGTCTGTCCTCGAGGTGCAGGAGTCGGTGGTTGACTCGGCCTAGTGCGTGGCTGCGGCACTGGCCTCTGTGCTTGTTGTTGTCCTTGATGTGTGGCAGGCGGCCCCTCCTGGGTAACCGTGCCCGATGTTCCCTGATGTGTGGAGCGTGGATCCGCGGTGTGTCCTCGGTGGGTGGCAACCGGCCCCTCCTGGGTAACCGTGCCCGTTGCGTCTCTCATCCCGGTAGGGATCGTCCGTGGCCGTGCCCACGGCGGCTTAGTGTGCTCGTCCGGCATCAAGTGGAGGGCCTGTCCCCCACACTGGATGGTTGCGCCGATCCCGCACAGAAAATCCATTCCTAGGAGCACATCGTCCAGAACGTCCGTCATCACCAGCAGGATGGTTGGCGTACTGCGATTCCCGCAGTGGATGACTGCTGCGAGGGCCTTCGTCAGCTCCCGACAGGTCCCGTCGGCGAGCTTTACGCTTATTGTCCAGTTGATTTGCTAAGTTCTCACTTATGAAGCTGTGAGTAGCTCCTGTGTCCAGGGTAGCCATAAATCCGCGCCCTTCATAGTGATGGCGGCTCGGATGCGTCCCTGGTGTTGCTTGAGTGTTCCTCCGCTTAGTTGTTCGGGTTGGCTGGGTTCCTCGGGCGATTCCCGGTCACGCGAGGCCCGTTGCCGTTTCCCGAAGCCTGTCGTCGACAACATTATTTTGTCCGTATCTCCCGTCGTCCACAGTCCCAAAAGAAAATTATCCTGGGGTTTCGGCATTCCGCCGCGAAATGTCCGGGCTGGCCGCAGTTCCTGCACGCCTCACGTATGTTTACTGGTGCTTGTCCTGAAGCTGATGCCGTGGCTCGGCTCGTGCTCGCGTTCCTACTGAGATTCCCCTGCATGAGTGATGCCGGCGGCTGACGAGCCGTGCGATCCCCATCCCTGGAGACGCTGGCAGCGGGCGGTGTCCGTGAGGGTATATCTCGATGATTTCTTGCTCGTCCGTCCCGACTGCGGGTCTCTTCGTAGTCGACCACCAAGTGCGTTAATTCCGCCAGGGTACGAAAATCCTGCCTCCTGGTGAAGAGTTGGTACTCCGGCAGCATGTTGTCGTAGACTCGTTCTAGTTCGCGCTCCGGGGTGAATCCTGCCCGGCGCATTTGTAAGCGCAGGTCCACTAAGTACTCCTTGAAGGGCTCGTTTGACCTCTGGAAGTGGGTCCTAGTCTCGTCGTCCAGCCGCTGGTAGTAGCGCGGCGGCAAGAAGAAATCCAAGAACTCCTGGCGAACTTCCGCCCAAGTGGCATCCCGTAGTCCACTTGTCCTATACCAACTCTCGCCGCGGCCAGTTAAAAGTACTACCAAAGCTGTGGCTAGATACCTCCGGTGGATCCGGCAAGTATCGGCCCGTTCCTCAATGTGCTCAATGAAACCGAGCGGGTCCGTCGTCCCGTCGAACGAGAGTCCCCATTTAGTCATCCGTTCCAGTAAAATGGCTCCCGTGTTGCCATGGTGGCTTGTTGTGCGTGGTGGATCCTCGGTCTTTGTTGGCAGGCGTCGTCCTGCGGCAGGAGAAGTGCTTCGCGGCAGCAAAAGTGTAAGCGGTGCCGTCGGCGCTGCAGATCCTGGCGAGGTGGCCTCCGAATCCATGTACATCGGCGAAAGTAGCTTCGCGTCCCCGGTGGGGGCACTCCCGAAATTTCGCTCCAATTCCTCGAGGCGAATCCGTACTCCTTCGGCGTGATCCGATTGGCGCGCAAAGTTGATCAGTCGCGTTCGCTGCTCCTCCACGGTGCCTCCGCGTTCCAATCCAAACTCCAGAAGAATGGTCTCCAACTCCAGCTTCTTCCGGTAGCTGATCCAGGTAACGCCCATGGTTAGATGTGGTATCAGCGGCGTTTTTGTTCAAGGTCCTCGGTTGCTTGATCTAATTTGTTTATTAAATTATTTGTTATTCCGTTTTATTTATTTATTAGCTTTATTCCGTTTTATTTAGTTTTATTTAATTTTACTTATTTATTCGGTTTTAATTATTTATTTGTTTTCTTTAAAATTTTTCTTTGTTCCTTTGCTCCGTTTCCTCCGCTGATTTATTTTATTAGTTTATTAATTTATTAATTTATTTAGTTTATTAATTCATTCGTATTATTTATTTATTAAACTCGTGGCCGAATTTACTTAATTTTATTTCTTTTATTTTATTTAGTTTATTAATTTATTCGTTTATTTATTTATTAAATAAATATTAAATTTTATTTCATTCTTCCGTCTGATTTATCGTTTTATTTTGGTTTATTATTCGTTTATTAATTATTATTATCGTTGATCCTGTTTATTCCTGGTGTCCCCGCTGTATTTTATTTTATGTATCCTTGTGTTATTTTATTTTCTCCTTGCTGTATTTTATTTCATTATAATCATAAACATATGTATTTTTTTCTATATTAATTATCCTTGATTAATTATATTTTATTAAACCTCCGATGTATTTAATTATAATTATCCTCGTCGTATTTTATTTTATTATCCTTGGTTGAGTTTATTTTATTTAATTATCCTTGCTTTCCCTGATTTATTTTATTAATTGTCCTTGCTTTGAATTTTCTTCCCGATGTGTCCCCTGAGTGTCATATGCTAACGAAAAGGGCCAGTATATATACATATTTGGTCCCTGCCTTAATGGCAGCGCAACCAAGAGCGGAGATATTAGAGTATGTATATATATGTATGTCACGATATGCGAATGTAAATTATGTGCGTAAATATGTGTGTGTAAATTTCGAGATCTGCACGTGCAGCGAATGTGCGTTCTGCTCTACCGACGTCGGCGTTGGCAGCGACGCAGATTTTTTTCTTATTGACTACTTTGGCCTATCTTGGCGCGACTGTACCCTTTGTCTCGCGAATGGAATTTTTTCTTGTCGCCTCCTCTTTTCCTTTTCTTTCGCTAGCTACCCGAAAAAAACAAAGTTACGGCGGCTGCACGTGCGTCGCAAATTTGGAAGTTTCTGGCAGTTTCTGGCCCTTGCATGCACATATGCATGTACATATATATATGTATGTATGCCCCCCGCTAAAATCTCGTGTTCGGCCGATGGGTCTTTAATCCACCGTAGTAAGGATTACATCCTCCATGTCCTGACGGTCCCTGTTAACGGGCGCCATTCTGTAAGGATGCACTACGGCCGGGATAAACCTCAGCAACCCAGAGTCCCATCCAGAAAATATTTATTTAGTGGAAACGCCAGAACATGAAGGCGCCTTTTTGTTGAGATTTTAGGGGTGGGTTTTTGGCGGCCCGAGACGGCCGGAATTTTCCTAATTGTCCACTCTGGACGGGAAAGCGCTACCGGCCCCGGAGTTTTCCCAGCGGCAAGACCCCCCTCTAGAGACTGGGGAAACGAGACTCTGGCTGTCCCAGCAGTCTGCTCCCACTCCAGCGACACTAACCTAAAACCACGGCGTAGCTCACCCAACGCCGCGGCCTGGCGGCTCCGCCTGGTGTATCCACCGGCGAGCTGCCTCCCCAACTATGCCCCGTGACTCGCGGTAGCCCGCAGATGCGCCCGGGCTAATCCCTGTGGCGGCTTCCCTGAGATCGGACTACGGCTTGGGAAGATTCCCAACAGCCGCCGTCCTCGCCAACGCCCGGACTTGATCTCAGCAGCGTGGCGCTCCTGGTCCCGTCCTGCCCAGCTCGCCGTCTGGGGGAACCCAACAGCGGTCGAGGTGGGGAGGAGGGGCACAGAGGGTCGTGGTTGGCTAGAGGCGCGAGGGTAAATAATACGCGCAGTGCCATTTAATAGGCCTAGTTTTATTTGTTTTATTTCACGTTTCTTTCCTTCACTTGTGCCTCTGTATAATTTTCTTAAGTTATCCTATTTCCCTCTCTTTCTTATTCTGGTTCCCTAACAAACACCACCTACGCTTCCCGTAGGTGTAGATTAACTTGGCGCGGGCGCCTCGCTCACCCGTAGCCGGTTGAGATTCGCTTTGGGTCCAAAGCGTTGTTTCCTGGTCGTGCTGGGGGGTCCTCGTTGTCCGTGTGTGTGTGCTGCGAGTCCTGGGTGAGTGTTTCTTTTCACTACTTATAAAGTTTTCTGAACTTGTTTAGCTGGTGGTTCTACCGCGAGTGATCTGCATATCAGATTTAAATTTGATCTTGACCCAGTTTTCCATTGTCCCAGTGGTGGCTGCGCTGCCGCGACTCATGGCACGCGCCGTTCCGCATTCCATGCGTTCTTGCATATCCGCGGTCTTCCTTCTCGCTCTGGCTGCAGCGTGCAGGTGGCCGCTGCGAATTCCATTTCGCATTCCGGGGCTCTGCCGACACCGGCGCTATGTGCCCTCTGCCGCGATCGTGGCTCTGCTAGCCGCCGATTGGCCGGTGCAGCGCTTCGGCTCTCGGGATGCGGATCTGCCGGCCCATCCCGATTCCTTGTCCCATGTTGCGGGTGACGTCGCCGGCGATGTTGCTTGTGACGTCACGGCCGGTGTGTGGCCAGTGTGTGCCGAGCTTTCCTAACCCTAACGCCTAACTATCTATCTAAACTTATAGCTATTTGGACTTATAGCTATTATTTATATGGCCTTCAAGCTATTTGTTACTGCTATTCTTATTACAAATATTTACAAAGAGAGTGACTTCGTCACACTTCTAATACTGTTCCCTTGGACCGTAAAGATGAAGGTGATGGCTGCCAGACATATCATCATTATGGGGATTATAGGGCATCTCCTATTCTTCTTCGATGGGTCTGGAATTGTCGCATTTACTTTTGTTAGTCTTCTTTTGTTTTTTGAATTTAGACTTGTAATGTACGATTTTCTTGCCTCTGTTAGTTTCTTCGAAATGTTTTTTATCCACTTGTTTAATTTGACCTGTCTCTTTAAAATGATTGGTCAACTAGTGGGGATTGCATGTACTTCGTGTCAACCTTATAACTATGTCTGTGCTTATTCAGATTGTCGATTTTGTGAATTTTATTCTGTTGGACGTCAAAATCTGGGCTTCCTGCATATAGGATTTTCTTAGGATTTTCCTATATGCAGGAAGCCCAGATTTTGACGTCCAACAGAATAAATATCCGCTGGAGTTCTTCTGGTAGTATTATGTTTCGTCTTGGGATCGTTTCCAATTTTGTGCATCGATCTTCTATATTTTGTTCAATACCGATAATTGTCAACTTTTCATTTACCGTTTTGTGAAACCTCTTTATGTCAGATACGCCATTTTTACTTGTGGTAATGGCTATGTTTACGCCAACTGATCTTAACCAATTTTGCAACGCTATACACACGAAAGCCGAATCTATATCCGCTTTTATGCTTTTCTATTTTCCCATATCGTTGAATATCTTCATGATGGCTTACTTTGCTTCTAACCAATCTCTACTTTTTACTTTAATCAATGTAGCAAATTTCGAATAGATATCTATGCACGACAAGAAAATTTGATTCCCTGTGAGATAAAAATCAATCACATATTTTTCTCTTGCGTTTAGCACTTCAGGTGTTGTTTCAAATGTAAGTTTAGTGTTCCTGTGTTCCGTTTTAGCTATGTTGCAGATATCGCATTCATTGATTATATTCTGAATGAGTTTCTGGCTTCTTCTTTAAACCCATTAATAGTTTTTTCTATACCTGCCACAGTGTAAGATTTTGCTATTATAGAGGGCCTTTATTTAAAAAAAAAAAAATATTTTTGAGTCGATGAGCTTTAAGCTGCACTTTAAGAAATATTCAAATATGAGGAAATCGCGATCAAAACAAAACACAAAATTTTTGCTTTTAAGGTAACGGATTTTAAAGTGGAACGTTAGAAATGCATGCAAACTTGCATTGGGCAGCGCGCATCAGTTGACAAAGTTTAGTCTTTTTAATTACATAGCGTGATCAGTCGGGGCCGCCAAAAATCTCTAACATTTTTTTAATTTTCTTGAAAAAAACACCAAAAAGTAAGTGTTTTTTTATGTTTCCTATTTTTGGTGGAAAAAAACTTATATAATTCCATACCCTTATATTACACCAGTACATACACCAGTTGCAGCCATTCATATAGAATCAGGTGCAAAAATAAATATTTTGCACAAATATCTTAATTTTTAAAATGTGTGAAATAACCCGTGCTGAATTTTTCAAGGTTTGAGCAAGGAACGTACGCGAAAATCAATTGTAGAACAGTCAGTGATGGAGTTTGGTCATGACATTTGGTAATTTTATATTGCAATAACATATTTCCAAACTATGTTTTGAATTTCAAAAGAAATTTCGAAGATTTGGCAGAGATATAGCCAGAAGTTTAGAAATAATGCAAGTTTACAATGAAAACTTCGCATGTACATACAAATGGTGATCTTTTGGAGGTGCTACTGATATTATATGATATATTTCTTAAAAAATTGTTAACACCACCGAAAATTAGGCTGTAAGAGCTTTCAGAAGATGTGTCCAACTACTGTCTTAAGATCAATACAGTGACAACAGCTCTGAACCAAATTCGAATCAAATTAGCTCTACGGGCAAAAATGCTGTAAAATTTCTTTATAAAATTACATTATTTTATATTTTTTATTTAAAAAAAAATGCTAAAAATATAAACGTATTTTTTTTTATTTATTTATCAATTATGTTCAATATAAATCCAAGTTTTCAGTATTCTGACTTATAATCTTGAAGTTATAGCTTAAAACATGAGCCTATATCAAAAATCACTAATTTCAGACAAAATTGAAAAAAATTTTTCAATTCCAATTTTCCAAATTAAAAAACAAAATATTTTTTGAATGTAAAAAAATACAACAAAAACTATGAAATTGCTTATAATTCTCGGAAAATTTTGATAATATTTATTTTTTATTTTTTATGTTGTAAAATGCACATTTTTGAAGATTTTGATGCCCACAAAAGTGCCACGCCCATTTTAGTAGAATGCTCGTTCCAAATTTCAAGTCGTTATCTCAAAAAATACGAAAGTTATTGAATTAAGGTGCCCTAGAGTGGCAAAATCTTACACTGTGCCTGGGTGCAACAGTTCTTTATACTTCTTTAAGATTAAATCTTTAAATTCGGCATAAGTCAGAATATGAATTAGCTTCTTGGTGCATCGCAACAATTTTGTGAAACTATTGGGGCTTATGATTTCGATATATGCCCTTAGGAATATTAGGAAATCGTTAACATCTTAGAAATAAAGAGCGCTTTTCTTTGTGCACAAGTATTCCTTGATGAGAGTTTTGGCTAACTCAATCGTCATTTCTTCATATGTGATTTTTATTTTAAGCTTCTGAAAATAATTACTTGTGTTAACTGTGTCTGTGTCTCCCTTTTATATCTCTATTTGTCTAGAAAATTAGCTTACGGGTCTTTCGGTGATGGAAATGTAATTTAAGTTATCCTCGCCAGCACTATGCATTGTTGCATCCATGCTGTCAGCAATTTGCCAACCATGGCATCTTCTATTATTGTGCGGAAAAGAGCATCCGCCACATAATTTTCTTTACCTGGAAGATACTGAATTTTGTAGTCGAATTCATTTAATTTTATTTTTTACCTCTGCAGTGTCATGTTAGGCTCTTTAATGTTGTTAAGCCACACCAGTGGTCTATGATCGCTTAGTATCTCGAATGGCCTACCAAACCTGACCTGAAGTATTTCATTGTCCAAACTATAGCTAATAATTTCTTTTCGATGGTAGCATAGTTTATTTCGAGTTCATTCAGCGTTCTGCTGGCATAACATACGGCCTTTTGACTCTGCGGCAAAACAACACCGATTGCTATATTACTAGCGTCAGTTGTCAAGGAAAAGGGTTTTGAGAAATCAGGATAGATTAAAATCGGATCCGAAGTTATCAATACCTTTAACTTTTCAAATGACTCTACGTAATCTCTGCATGTGGTATCAATTACCGCTCCTTATTTCAACTTAAGGGTCATAGGTTTAACTATTTTAGCAAATTTTAAACGTGCGATAGAACCCACATAATCCAAAAAAAGATTTTATTTGTTTTGAAGTTTTAGTGATT
The DNA here is from genome assembly GCA_008042515.1 of Drosophila truncata. NCBI lineage: Eukaryota > Metazoa > Arthropoda > Insecta > Diptera > Drosophilidae > Drosophila > Drosophila truncata. The sequence continues at coordinate 1,018 of VNJQ01004961.1, read as the reverse complement.
GCATTTGTTTTGTTTGGATTGGGTCGAATTCCGCTAGTAGTGACGACGTGCCCTAAGAATTCGGTTTCTTTCTTCATGAACTCACATTAGTCTAATTGCAATTTTAAATTGACATTCCTCAATTTTCCAAAGACTTTCCTTAGGGATAAAATAAATTTCTCCAATGAAGTGGAGTAAATTATTATATCATCCAAGTATACTAAACAATCTTTGTATATTGAATCTTCCAACAAATTGTTCATGCATCTTTGAAAAGTTGCAGGTGCATTTAAGGCCAAAGGGCATCCGCCCTTCGTAATATTCGTAATGCCCATGTTTGGTTGAAAACGTTGTTTTTGCAATAGAGTCTTCCTCCATCTGTATTTGGTGGAAACCCTTAGACAGATCAATTGGGGTGAAATAATGACATTTTCCCAATTTGTCGAGTATTTCGTCCATTCTAGGTTCGGAAATTTATCATTAACTGTTATTTCATTGAGACTCCTATAGTCGACTACTAGTGAATTTTGGTTTACCCGAGGCATCAGCCTTCTTGGGAACCACCCAAACGTAGAACAATAGGAGGACTTAGACTTTCGAATGATGCCCTACTCTATTATTTTCTTAATTTGTTTATTAACCTCCTGATCAACACTCTGCGGGTATTTATATGCTTTGCAATAAACCGGATCTTCATGCTAGGTGTTCAGTCGCAGCAGTATATAGTCATAAGTAAGAATATCTCAAAACACAACACACATTATGTAACAACTCTTCAGTCACAGTGACCTGCATTTGTCGTAAATAAAGTATCATTTACCAGGTCAAGCGAACGTGCATGGTCAACTGAGACGAGGAAATGAACTGGGGCGATGGTCTCAGTTCGCGACATTAAGCCACATTCACAAGTAACCGCACACTATTTCTTATACGTTATTTCTGTTAGCATAAGCGTTTGTGTACCTATATATATTGTTAAGTTTCATTAATAAAGTCAGTAAGAGTTCTAACGCAGACCCAGAGCTTTTATTCATGCTGT
>VNJQ01004958.1:0-25408 GCA_008042515.1 Drosophila truncata | reverse complement strand
ACCTTCTCTGGCACAGATCGCAAAGATATTCCGCAGATCCTGGAGGATGGGACACTGGCCAATGATCGGCCTATCATTTACGCTCAGCGAGGTATGAATCTACCGGAAAATGGTGTCATCCGCAACAGCATGCCTACGAGGGAACAGACCCACGGGTTCACAGACCCTCTGGACGGTTGTGATGTGTGTAAGCTATCTGAATCTACGATCGCAGGTGGTCAAGTTTGCAGACATGATTTGGCTATGAACGAGAAGTATGCTTTGCATTCAATTGCTAACGCAAATCAACAGTGTCTTTTACAGGTAATAGGACATAAGCCCACTCTTTTTACCTTTAACTATAATCTGTGTATTTAGATTTATTTATGAAACGGAGCATCATAACGGCAAAGCCGAGTTATTGGAAATCCTGGGCAGCATTATCAATGGCTTTGCTCTACCGCTCAAAGAGGAGCATAAACAATTTTTACTTAAGGTATTGTTGCCATAGCACAAAGCCAAGAGCCTTTCGGTCTACCATCCGCAACTCACCTACTGCGTTGTGCAGTTCCTTGAGAAGGATACCAGATTATCGGAGGCGGTTATCAAGTGAGTAAATTGTGAATTGAACAACATTTTCCTAATACCTTTGTATGTATTTTGTAATTTATTGGAATATTTAATATTTTATTTGCAGAAGCTTCCCTTAATTTTGGACGAGGACGCACAGTCCCAAGGACTACAAACAGGAAAAGCGTGATGTGAGTAAAAGTTCTTAGAGCAAGCTAACCAGAATAATACAATGAATACTTCTTGTTCATGGCCAAAGGGATATCTGCAAATTTGTCCACCTGCAATCTTGGTATCAGAGCCCACACACATCATAATGGTCCAGAGGGTCTGTGTCCCTGTGGCTAAGACGACCTCGGTGATGTGGGCATGGTTGTGCGATTGTATCAGTGTGTAAGATACGATGCAATTGCGGTTTCACCATTCTCTGGTAGGTACATTCCTTGCTGAGCGTTAAAGATATGCCGATCATTGGGTAGCGTTTGATCCTCCAAGGCCTGCGGAATCATCTTTACGATCTGCGCCAGCTAGCCAAAGATCACAAAAGTGTCCGAAATTTTTTAGAAGTTCTGCTCCAGAGTATTTTCAAAGACCTGGATTCTATGAAGAATGAACTGCTTCAGTAGCTGTTGCATTAACGGCTTGCAAAAACGGTCTCATCGTCTTGGAAATCTCAGGCACTGGTCGCTGGAAGCTGGCTTCAATGAAGTTCCACTATTAAGCCGGAAAATTATGGTGCAAGTCCGAGACATAGAAGTTGTCTGAAAATAATTAATACAATAAATATAATCTATTTACATCCACTGACATTTAGAATGTGTTGGTTCTAGAACGTATTGAACACGCGGTGAAGAACCATTCGCCCAGCTTATGAAGGTACAGGCACAGAGGACAACGCACAGCTTCTTTAGCACTTCCTTGCGGTTCTCCAGTCACTCCGCTCCAGTTTCGAATGAATGGTAGTGGGCCCAGGTACCGCCTGGCTCTGCGTGGCAGAGAAAGTTTTTGCCACCACTACCAAGTTTCGTTTTCACGTCAAGAAAACAAAAGGCTTTAGCTATAGACACAAATATATATATATATATATTATATAAAGAGATGTATTTACATATTTTTGGCATTATAGGTACATACACAGAATGACGAGGGGAAGTTGCAGAACTATAATATAATAATAATAATGAAATGGAGAGGATAAGGAAAATGAGGGAAAGTAATTCGTAGAAAGTCCGATTTTTCATACAGGAAGAAGAACCATAAAAAAATTAAAAGCGGAAACGATAAATACAAATATAAAAATATGTAATTTTGTAAAATTATAAATAAAATTTTATCATGTCGAAATTTGAGCCTATTACATAGATAAAGAGAGAGAGAGAGAGACAGGGAGGAAAATAATTAAACCTAAACTTAGGATTTAGGAACATTTACATAGCTGCCTAATTACAAAACAAAATATAAGAGCAGAAACCGGATGGATACAGATGTTGGCCACTTGTTCTACTTAATTCACTGGAACTTCTCGGCAAGTCCTCGCGTCTTTATGGCCATCTCGGATAGATGCTGCTGTAGCAGTCGCTTGTTGACCTTTTCCCTGTGGAGTCAAAAGAGGCATTAAAATATATATATACCTATCGTCCTTTGGATCAGATAAATGATCAATATATCTATATTTTCTGTCTTTTCTACTCAATACTCACTTGACTATTAGAGCTGTGTAACGCGCCTTTTCAGCGTCCGTAATAAGCTGGGTGGGGAAATTGGGTGTCGCCATCAGGGCCTTCATCCAGACGGCCATTTCCGCAGGATACTTCTTGTTCATGGCCAAAAGAATGTCAGCAAACTTGTCCACCTGCGATCGTGGCGTCAGATAGCCCACACACATCATGGTCGTGTATAAGGTCTGTTCACCCGTAGCCAGAACGACCTGGGTGATATGAGCTTGGTTCCTCGATTGCATCACAAAGTGCGTAAGAAACTGGATGCTGTTGCGAATGGCACCACTCTCCGGCAGCGTCATGCCTCGCTGAGCGTAAAAGATAAGCCGATCGTAGGCCAGAGTCTTGTCCTCCAAAGTTTGCGGAATCTTCTTTACGATCTGTGAGAGACAGCCAAAGAAGGTCTCCATAGTGTCCGAAATGTTGGAGAAGTTCTGCTCCGGAGTGTTCTCAAAAAGTTTGAAGCTGTGCTGGATGAACTCCCTCAATAGTTGTTGCATTAACGGCTTGCAGCCCTCATCCTTGTAGAACATGACGATGGCCTACGAAAAGCAGTGTCTTTATTATTTTAACAAAAGAACATTACGTGAGGACTTACCGTCTTGGACATCTCCAGAGTGGGTGCACAGCATCGTGTCTGGAAGCTGGCCACAATGAAAAGACAAAGGTCCTGCAACATCGGCTGAAAGCTGCTCCTTAAATTCATAATCGCGTGCTTCATGGCGCTGCAAGCAGCCTCGAGGACATCAATCTCCTCCACCCACATCTCCGCTATTCTCCTGAAGATTGGCATTGTTCGCTGCATGACCAGCAGAACGGGCTGGACAATCGGCTGCTCCTTGGTCTGATCGTCATCTACATCCGTGTTGAGGGATGAGAAGAGGGTCGAGATCATGTTAAGCCGGAATATGGTGCGAATCCGAGCTGAAGGAGTTTTCTGCAAATAATAATTAATTATTATTTTGATAATTTGTTAATAATTATGATTGGACTCACCGTCTCCTCTTGGCAAATGGTCTGCAGCTCCTCAAAGCACGGACTGACAATTATGTCCAAGTACCTAGGTATATCCTCTGGCGGCAGCAGGCTCATCAGCTTCCCGATGCTGAACATCAACCGCACCGAGTCTGAGTTCTTCATGCGTCCCGTGTTCAGGGAGGCGTGGCAAGCGTTCAGCAGAGGCTCGGCATACGGCTTCATCTGCAGCTGACAGTCGCGGCACAGCTCCTTGAGGCCCAGTGTGGCCTGGGCCGACATCGAAGAGTTCAGGCCACGCACCAGCAGATTAATGGCTGATGGGATGTAGGCGGGATTCTCCATCAGCCAATTGCAATAGGAGCCAACTGTCTCCAGCGCGGTGCCCAGAAGCTTAACGTTGAGCTTTTCGTACGGAATCTCGGCCAGCACCCGCATTAGCCTCGGTATTTGACGCGACTCCTCGCCGCCAAAGTGCTCGGCCACCGATTGGAAAGAGTATATGCAGGCCTCAAGCTTTGTCCAGTGCGTCGGATGCCTTTGCAAATCGGCAATAGCCTCGTCCAGCATGGCGGCCAGGATTTCCAGAATATAGTCGTGCAGTACATCGTAGCAGTACATCTTTGGGATATGAATAGAATATTAACTTTCGTAAACGATACGAATTGAATTATTTGATAAGAAACTCACAAATGTATCGGATATGTCTTGCCTGTAGCATCGGAAACACTCCAAATCGTCCGAGTTCCATTTGTCAAGGGACCTCTCATCCGGCTGCTCAGATTTCCGCACCAAAATACTAGTTAGATGGGCGTACAATGGCTTTATGTATTCCCAGCACTTGAGCTTCTGCTCTTCGACAGGCATCGCAAAGACCTCGTCCTGCAGCATGTACCAGAACGCCAGAGCCATGGTGCTGCATGACTCCTCCACGGGATAGATACCTGGCTTGTCGGTGCAGTGCAGAATTTCCTGAACGATGCGGTGTACCAGCACAGAGAGTTCCGGATCGTTGGACGTGATTCCGCTGAGTAGCAGCGACGAGTGCCTTTCCACCGAGGACACAAACAACATGTATATGTGCACTATGATGTCCTCGTTGTCGTTGTCGCGCTTCCATTCCATTTTCGTGATGTCGCAGAGTGAGTCGAGAAACATTTTAATAAGCACAAACGCCGTCTTCGGATAATTGTGGCAGTCCGGCTGAATGATGATGCTGACCATAGTCTTCAGACAGGATTCGGCCAACTCGTTCTCATCAGCGGACATACAGCCATCGCCAGCACGAATGCAGGGCCAATAGCACTTGTGCACCACCTCCAGCAGAACGGCTGTGATGCTAACGCAGCCCTCAATGGAGTACCCAATGTTTCTGTGGAAGATTGGAAAATTGTTTTAATCATAGAAGTCATAAAGAATATGAGAAGCACTTACTTAATCCACGTGCCTACGCACTTAACAGCCCTGTTCATGTTGCTATAAGTCTCCGCATCCCACTGGCGGTTCATTTTCATCTTCAGATACTCCTCGGCGGTCTGCAGGACAATCGGAACCCGCTTACCGATCTCTGCGCGCAGCGTTACTCGCTTAACAGAGGTGTGAATAATTTGGGCCTCCTCCGGAATGGCTTGCAGCACCTCCAGCATAATCCACAGCTGCACATCGGGGCTGATATTGGGGATATGCTGATTCTGGAACGTGTTGATCACTTCCTCGATGGCGCAGGGCCACTCGTCCAGCATATGGACGATATAGGCACCGAGGGAGATGCACAGCCGGTTGAGGACGATCTTTGGGCCGCCGGCGAACCGCACGATCGTCTCGAGGATCTTCTGCTTCAGCTCCTCGCGGTTCTCCGGCGGCACCTCGTGCCAGTGCTTCATCAACTTCGAATGCAGGGTAATGGCGCCAAAAAACTGAACCTCCTGGCTCTGCGCGGCAAAGACGGAAAATGGGAAATGCATCGGGTGGTTGTGGGGGGTTCACAGGGTGCATGGTGCATCGCGAGGATGAATGCAGGGGGTGGTGCGTACGTGGGTGCAAGGGTATACATATCGAGTTAATTGATGCATTGATGCGCAGGTCCTGCGAGGTACTCACCTTGCCCAGCTGCATCAGCTGCCAGGAAAATTGCCAGGCCTGCGGACTAGCTTCAGCCTCCGTGAGCCACTCGTGGGTGATCGCCTGGTCCTGTGAGTTGGAGCGGTAGAAGGCCACCACAGCCTCCTCCAGGCGGACTATGTCTATGGGTTCCATGGCGATGGCGTCTGCCAACTGCCAGCGTCTTTCCATATATTCTCTCTGCTCAGGTAATTTTCCTTTTCTTGCACGGCGGCCAGGTGAAAACAACTTGCGACCAGTGTTGCCGATGTTTTTTTATACCGATGTCAAGTCGACATCGACATCGTTTTTAGTCAAACTTCCATCACTATCGTCCCCCTCCACATCGGGTAACTGGGAACGGGCATAATTCCCAACAGTTAATTGGGAATAGATTTTGTATAGAACTGGGAACGAGCATTGAAACCGGTAATTGAAAAATAAGAAAGCGAGCTGCTGGGGCCCTAGCTATGTAGCTATGTATATTTTCCCGCTAGATAATAAAAAAAACAGCAGTAAGGAACAAATAATTTTGTAAATATGTAAATTAATGTATATTCTGTAAATAATTAAAACTATCAATGTAATCAGCTAGCTAACGGCCTAAGTAGCTATAGCTCTTTAACATAAGTTAGCTTTTAGTTTACAACTATCTGTTAGCTTTATATAAATAAATAAATAAATTTTATTATATTATATTAATTAGGAAAATAATAATAATAATATGTAACGGGTATAGCATGGGTTTCACCATTTATTTCTTAAATATATCCTGTTTTAGCTTATTTTTGCACAAAATCTAGCTTATACAAGAGGTCATAACCTGGCAACACTGCTTGCCACTGCAGACTATCGAATACCTCGATAGCTATGGGTTATTTTTAACAGAATGTTAAGAAGGTTCAAAAATAGGTTATTATCCGGACCGAAACATCTGGCAACCCCGCTTTTATCACTTTAATAATTATAAAAAATAAAAAAGGGCATTTAAATATTTATTAGCGTATTCAAATGATATGTACGTGTAAGGTATTAAAGATATATTTTGTTATTAAATTAATTTAGAAACAAATAATACACATATTTTCAGTTTAAAACTACTTTATTCCATATTTTAGGCCATTTTAAATATTAAACTTGTTTATATACATTGATAACTGATATTTTCATACTCTTTCATAAAGTATGAACTTGCTAAGTTTAGAAAAGCTTCAAAACAATAAATAACATGGTGAATAAATAAACGTATTAAAATATAACAACTAAAAACGTGTAGCTGAAATAGATTTAACTCAGAGCTTGGAGTCAAACTCAAAATAGAGCTTCCAAAAACAGTACTTAAGCTTTGAGCACTGCCCAAGGATCAGTGTTCGGCTCTCTCCGTCGATGTACAGATCAATTTCTTCGTTTTCACACAATGACGATACTGCCTTTTGTTCAAAATTGACGCTACCGGGATCCAGAATACTCCGTCCAATCATGCTCCATTTGTCGGTGACGAGACCGAGGTTTTGCTTTTCTAGGAGCTCGAAAATTGAACTAATTGGCTTATTGGCTACCATAAAGGGCAGGACAAAGGAGCACCGAACTAGCCCAAAGAACTTGGGGAAAGGCACGCATGAATGCGGGGGACAAACGCCAGCTACAGCACTTGTGACCCAATCAGCAGTTTTTTTGTCCTCGCAACCTACGAGGAGATTGGAGCTTAATTTTGTCATCGTGGTCCTCTCGCTGAACTTCAGTTGATTCCCGGCAGAGTTCTCGAACAGCGAGAAGAAGTGCTGCAACACCGCCTTGATATCCACACTTTCGGTTTTTGGATCCTTGTTGCTAATGACTAGGGCGAACTCTATGTTCTCTGGCATCGTAAAGGCGAACGGAGAGCGAGACACTGGCTTGTCACAGCCGACGTCTTCCCTAGCCTTAGGCTGTAACGGCTTGGCGATTGTGCCGACGTCATCATCGTCAGATGAATCCTCGGTCTCAGTATCTGAGTTTTTTGAATTTTTGACGGAAGTTAAGACCTTGGAACCCGAAAAGGTATTAATTCTGCCCTCCTGGGTCAGTGTTTCTGTTTTACTCTCCTTACAGGTCAACGTAAAGGTGGAAGTAAGGTGGGTACCAATAGAGTTGGAAATCCGTGGTCTAGAAACATAAAGGCCGATATTATTTTGAAGTCTAGAATAAACATACCTTGACTCGAAATTTAATACTATTGGCTACCAATTTACCTCTTTGCGGGAGCTTCATCAACATCTGTTAGTCGACGTCTCTTATGCTCCGGAGAACTTGATCCCGTCGAAGCCGATTCAAAGCTCGTGTTACTTCTAGCAGAAACGCTGGAGCTAGTAGAGTCCCCTGAGTCCGAAAGCTCACAAAATTGTGGCAGTCGGTCGATGGGCAACTTCTTGGCATCTTCTGGTTGGAGAAAGAACTGACGTTGAGCGTCGACCTCGGATGGAGAGTAGAATTGCAAAAAACAAACAAAGTTCTGTGCATGGAACAGCGAAATGGCCGATCCATTGACGTTTTCAATGCCATCGCCAAAGTCCTGACTCCGCAACAAGGTAGTCAGTCGGTCCTCGTTGCCGAGTGTTTTGGATAGACTGTGGATTTCCTGACGGTCGACCGGAACTCCTACCAGAGTTTCCAATTGGACCTTCAGGTCATACATGGTGGCTCCATCTTCAATTTCAAATATGTGTGGTTTCTGAAGAACAAAAGTAATTAGTTTAAAATTTATAGCCTAGATTACAATATCCAATTCTTGCTAATTTCCAACCATTGATTTCCATTTTAGAAGTTAGAGGAATGCCATCAAGCTGATCTTACAAAAATAAAATACAAAATACAAACGCAAAATGCTTTACTGCACATACCGCCAAAACTAGAGTACAAATTATCAACAGCTTACCTTCGAGTTCTCCTCGGATTCTAACTTAATCTTGACAAACATCTTTAAATGTTTATATTTTTTATTTACTCGGTTAAATATATTAAGGTTGGATTATCTAAAAATGATTTTTCTGAAGGAAAAAGGGAAAAGTAAGTTAAAACAGTTATTTCTCTCTTCTCCCGTTTTCTTTTGCTAATCGGTTATCGGGCTATCGTCATAACAATCGACACAGCAAGAATCAGCTGTTTAAAGTGGCGTTATTGCCATTTTTCAATGTTTTCGCTCGGCTTTTTATGAGTTTTGTTTTGGAGTTGATTTTAAAAACAATAAACTTTGGCAATGGGTGATCAGCGTGTCCTGGTCATCGACAATGGGTCCTACGAATGCCGCGTGGGCTGGAGCGACTGCAAAAAGCCTGAGCTGCGATTCCGCAACGTGCTGACCAAGCCGCGCAAGGATCGCAAGAAGGAAGCCGTCGGCTCCTCTGAGGGTGCCGGCACCACGTCGACGACAGCTGAGGCTCCCGCTGAAATCCAGGTTGGCAACGACATCACCAACATCGAGGCAGTGCGCGCCCATCTAAAGTCACCCTTTGAGCGAAACGTGATAACCAACTGGAACCATCAGGAGCAGATATTCGACTACATCTTCACAAAAATGGGCTTCGAGGGACAGGAGAACATCAGTCATCCCATTGTGCTGACCGAGGCTCTGGCGAATCCCAACTTCTGTCGCCAGCAGATGAGCGAGCTGCTCTTCGAGTGCTACGGCATTCCTGCAGTTTCCTACGGCATTGATGCTCTGTACAGCTGGGATTACTATCAGCAGAGCCGCAGGAAGGTGGCTTTCGGATCTCTCGAAGCTTTTCAAAATGACTAATTAATGTTTCCGCTTTAGGTTTCCGATGCCCTAATCATTTCCTTCGGCTATAGCACCACCCATGTGATTCCTGTGCTGGAGGGCAGAATTCAGATGGAACATGTGCGGCGCCTAAATGTGGGAGGCTACCACATCATCACATACCTTTTTCGGCTCATGCAAATGAAGTACCCTGTGCATCTGACCGCCATCACCATCAGTAGGATGGAGAAGTTGGTGCATGAACATTGCCACATGGCCGTGGATTACCGAGAGGAGCTGGTAAAGTGGGCACAGCTGGACTACTACGAGGAGCACATCATGAAGATTCAACTGCCCTACAATGCCGTGACTGCCACAAATGCCCTGCTCACCGCTGAACAGAAGCAGGAGAAGCGTCGAGAGCTGGCCCTCCGTCTGCTGGAGATCAAGAACCGCCGGGAACGAGAAAAGCTGCACGAGGATGAGCAGCAGTTGTTTGTGTACAATAAGCTAAGGCAACTGTATGAGCAGAAGAAATTGCAAAAGTTCGAGCGAGCGCTGGAGCAGCAGCAGATAAGTACTTTGGAGGAACTGGATTCCCTAATCGAAACCATCAACTCTCGAATAAAACGAGCTCAGGAGCGGGCTCAGAGCGGTCCTCGTCCTAGCAAGCAGCAGGACAAGCTGGACAAAATGCCCAAGCCTCCAGAGGGAGTCTCGCAGGCCGATTGGCTGACCGATATCCATGGAAAGCGCGAGAAACTGCTCCAGCGCAAGCAAGCCCGCCAGCAGCAGCGATCAGAGCAGGCCAAAAGGCACACGCACGCCGCCCAGGAACGGATGCGAATCATCTCGTCGTTGGCGAAGAACGAAAAGCGACGTAAGGTCAATGGCGAGGAGGAGGACGACGGCTTTGGGATGAACGATAACGACTGGGATGTCTACAAGCGGATCAATCGCTACAATGACGATAGCGACTCGGATGCAGACAACGAGCAGCTCCTGGAGTTCGAAAAGATCCTTAACCACTACAATGCCAACTTCGACGATGGCAGCTCCAATGTCCAAGCCCAGAGCGCTGCCGAAAACTATCAACTACACTTTGGGGTGGAAGACATCCGCGTGCCAGAGATTTTGTTCCAGCCAAGCATGATTGGCTGCTCGGAGGCCGGGCTCGCCGAGCTAATAGCCTTTGTCCTAAAGCTCTTTCCCTCCGAAGAGCAGCAGCGCCTGGTGGAGCATGTCTATCTGACTGGTGGCTGTGCCCAGTTTAGGGGACTGAAGGAAAGACTGGCCAAGGAGCTGCTGGAGATGCGACCCTTCCAGTCGAAGTTCGCAATCTACGAGTCGGACGACCATACTTTAAGCGCTTGGCTGGGAGCTTGTGTTCAGGCCGAGGACCCCAGCTTTGGCCAGACGCTTACCACACGCCAGGATTATCAGGAAAAGGGCAGCGAGTTTTTCCGCGAACACAAAGCAAGCAATCTCTTTTATCCTACACCAAAAGATTAACATATTTTTATTTAAAGTCACCGAAAAATAAAGACAGACTTAAGCTAGAGCTCAGAATAAAAGCTCCGTGATGTCGTTGCCAAAGAGCAGGTTCCAGGACTTGGGCACCGTAAGCTTGAAGCTACTGTCACCTCCACTGCCGCTGCGCAGCTGCAGGAAGTCCTCGCACAGTTCGTTTAGCTCTTTGACTATCAGGGAAGCATCTGTGGAGTTGTCGCCCTCAAGGAGATAGCGGAATAGCAGCATGACGGCCACCTTTTTCTCGTCGAAGGCCTTGTAAAGCTGCAGAGCATTGCCGCCGCCGTAAATAGCCTCGCCGGTGTGCTCCTTCCACTTGATCAGCTCCGCATTTCCCAGTTGGGCGGCGTGGATCTCCTTGAAGTTATCGCTAGCGCGATAAGCCCACGGCGACTCCTCAATCACGCGTCGTTCGAATCCGAAGCTTCCGCTGAGTATGACCACCCGGCGCGCGCCCTTGAGCAGCTCCACCAACTCCTGCTGAAAGCTTCCGGTGTGGCGGGCGATCCATGGAGCCCGGAATTGCACCACCAGCAGCTTGTCCTCGGCACCTTCATACAGCTCGCAGGACGAGACCTTCTCGTTGGGCTCGTGCTGGTAGGCTGACGGTCCATAGACCGGGATCAGAGCAGGATGGGTAAGAGATCCGATGCGCCGCAGTTCCTTGGAGGCAATCAACAGGTCGCAGGCCAGCTGCGCCGCGTTGCCCACACAGATGCTCGGAATGATCACTGTGTGCTCGGTCAGATCCAGAGAGGGTCGTTTTTCTTTGAGAAACAGCATTTTTGTGGAATAGAAATTGTTGTTCCGAAATGAGAAGTCAAAAATATGAAATAGAGGTGGAGAAACATCGATGACAATATCAATCGGTAACATAGATGTCATCGATATTGCTCCATCTCCAGCATTTACCGCGCTAAAAGTTATTTCAATAAATTTACACTTATTATTCTTTAAAAACAAATTGATTACAGCTTGTGGATATTCTTAAAATATATATATTTTTTAAAAGCATAAATAGAAAACGGAGATCGACAGACGTTTGAACCAATTAAATAACAAAAACTTTCCATCTAAGCCTCAGCTCAGTTTTCGTCGTCGTCGTCGTCCTCTGAGGATGAGGCTTCCTGCTCCTTCGCCTCTTCAGCGATACGCGCTAGCACTAATTGCTGGACTTTCAGATCCAGGACAAGGTGACCTGGCTGGATGTATCTTTTGTTGGCACATCCTGGGACCGGACAGCGAATGCCTATGTTATCCTTTATGACGGCGTAAACCGAATCGCGATCATACAGATGACGGCAGTGAGTGTTGCGCATGGGATTGCGCATCAGAGCCTTGGACCAGGGATCGTGCATCGAGAAGATCTCGCCGCCGGCATCCATGTCATCTTCCACGATGATGTCGTTGTCGTCACCATCGCCACTTGCGCCTCCATTGGAGTCACTTACATTTGCCGATGTTTCCTCCACGGTCTTCTTAAAGTTCTTGTACTCAGTTGTATTCTTAACATTCGCACTTTTCTTCTCGGTAGCCTCCCGCCGCTTAGGCCAGTTCCTTTCGAGCTCCTCAATGGTGGAGCTCTCGTTAGCGCACTGCCGCAGTTCCTGATCCAGGGCCTTGTGTTTGCTCTTTAGTCCTATTAGAACCTCGGCGTCCGCCACGCGTTGCTGGTTTCTCTCCTCCATCATTTTCGCGTATTCTCCATCGACATCAAGCTCAGGCACAACTGTCGGATGTTGGAATTTTTGCTAAAGTATTCTACGGGCTATTGAGTTCAGAAAAGCGCTCACCTGCTGCCATTTCCTTTAAAAACTTTGTGTTTTCCAAAAGTGTGTTGAGAACGGAGTCTACTTGACTATTGAAATTCATTTTTAAAGGTAATTGCCTCGTATTTCTTCAGATTTCCACAATGTTTGGTTTAAGAGCGCCGCAATTTGATTCGATAGGCCGGCCAAGATAGAGATGGTCAAGATACCAGTCCCATCGATGTATCGTCTTTATTCAAAAATCGATAGTATCGGTGTTTGTGCAGCTCTAGTTGCGTTTTTTGCAAATGTTTTCCGGCGAATGCTTCTCAAAAAATGTCAAACTCGGTGAATATATCGGTGGAAACGACCTGCGAGAACCAAATTCGTGAGATTGGCTACGATGGAACGGAGCTGTACCAACCGTAAGTGCATCCAGTTTATTCCTGTCATTGTTTTCAACAAGTTGTTGGCTTTTGTTTCAGGCCGCCTACTTTGTCAGAGAGTCTGGCGAAATGTGCGGCACGCATCGACTTCAGCAAGACGTCGCTGGACGACCTGAAGAAGGAGGAGAAGTCGGCTGCAGCAGCGGCAGCCGATGAGGACAACAAGGACGCCACGCAGTTTCAGGAGAGTCTATGGCCATGGGACGCTGTGCGCAACAAACTGAAGGATGCCTATACCGAAATCTGTGTATTATCCGACGTGATCTCCATAGCCAAGGACAAGCGCTATTTGGTGCTGGATCCCTTGCTGGAGGAGGGCGACGACACCAAGCCGATCGTACAGGTGTACAGCCGAAAGAAGGCAATCTCACAGGCGGCACAAGTGCTGCTCGGAGGAGCGGAGCGCCTGCGGAATGCCCACAGCGAGCAGCGCAGTCGCAACGTGTCCGACTTTCACATCGAACTTCTTCGCCTGCGTCAGAACTGGCGCCTAAAGAAGGTGTCCAACGCAATTATCGGGGACCTGAGCTACCGCACTGCAGGCTCTAAGTTTGGGATGAGCGGCACTTTTGAGGTGACCAAGGCGGAGGAGGCCTCAGACGACGACACTGTCAGCACTTCCAACAGTAGCAGCAGCAGCACCTCTGGCAACAATGGAATGCAGCTAAAGGCCAGCTCCGCGTTGCGTGTGATTGTGCCTGCCGAGCTGCAGGGCGTGGCCTACATCAAGGTGATCACGCAGAAGGACCAGGAAGACTTGTGCACGGCCCAAGTAAACCTGATGGGCCACGGACCGAATATAACTGCTCAGATAGGCGTTTGGCAGAAAACGCTGGAGTTTGCACAAAACGTGCTCTTCTGCAAGGAGCTCTTCGCTCAGTTAGCCCGCGAAGCCATCCAGCTGCAGGCCCCGATACCCCATGTGGTCATTGGCAACCAGATTCGTGCCACCCTGCTGCCCAATATCCAGCTGATCATCTCTCTGTGCCACTCAACCACATTCGATTCCAGCCTGCCGGCCCCCATCAACGACCACGACCACGTGCTGGAGCACTCGCTGCACCAGCTGCTGCGCGAGGTGCACTACAAGAATTCGCATCATCCGTTCCCGCACCCGGCCAGCGCTCCATTGGGACCAACGAAGAAGCGAATGCTGGCTGGACCCATGGCTGCGGACCGAGAGACGCTATTGGATATGACCAAGTCGCAGACTATTCTTGAGCAGATCATAGCACAGGCGCAGCACATCTTCATGCGCAAGCGAACGCAGTACGTGCTAGATACGCTGGCCAGAGATGTGAAAGACCCTCAGATAGTGTCGCATTGGAACGCAATGAACAGCCCCACCATGTCGTGCGTGAAAATTAACATTGTGACGCACGGATACGATGCCATTGGACGCACCTCGCTGGTGATCCACGTCAAGGAGCGGTCACTGAAGTGCATCTGTCGAGACGGACGCGTAATGCGACTGTCCTACGAACCCCAGGAGCTGCGCGACCTGATTCTCTGCCAGATCAACTCACATCAGATCTCATGCCTCATCAGTTTGGCCCGCTGCATGGCCTGGACGGTGCTCTCGAACAGCAATCATCTGGGCATTGGCAAGGTGGAGCCGCTGGGCAACGCCAGTTCCTGTCTGTTGGCCTCGCCCAATAGCGATCGAATGATTGCCGTGCAGATTCGCTGCGATCCACAGATCGATGTTAAGGTGTACATAGCGAGAAGTCCACGTCAGGACTTCTTCCCCAGTCCCTTGGTGCCCGAGAAACTCTGGGAGAATCTAGGCGGCAATTTCAAAGAGGTGCGTATTTGGCATTGGGAAACCTAAAACCAAAGCCGAACGAACATATCGTTAATGTCACACGCTTCTTGTTATCTTCCAGGTGAGATTCGACAAAATTGAGGGCAAAAGTTTTCTCAACAAAATGGAATTTCTGATGGCCTCATTGACGAGCAACTCAGCCTGAAGCCGGTAACCTAAGGCAGGGCCTCCCACCCACATTTACTAGTTTATACTTAAGTCGAATTAGAGCTCGTATGTTTAAGGATTATTTAAAGTAAAAAGAGTTGTACCTAGGAGGTGTACATATTTTCTGTAAAATCGTATGGGTTCAGTGCATCAAACTGTAGCTGACGTTGTTTTTCCACAGGCGTGGCTGATAGTTGTGGGATTCCGGGGACATGTTCCGCTGCTGCATGATGGTGAAGGTGTCTTCCAAGCTGACCACATTAGCCCGATGAGTGCTCTGCAATGACACAGTACGAAATAGTACCAGATTAAGATGTATAATTTCATATTCCCAGCACCCTTCGACTCACCCAGCGTTCCAGATCACAAAAGGTGATGTTGTAGTTCTGTCCACGAGGCTGAAGGGTCAACACCTCCATATGATCCCCGGGATGGCCAGGCGCGAGGCGCAGATATAGTCCTCGATTGGTGGAGAACAGTACAGGCACTCGCTTGGCCGGCGCAGAACCTGCTCCAGTTCCGGCGCCGGGAATCTGTCTGTAGGTTGGGCAATGGTTTTGTGTTGAAATTGTCTCCTCCGGCGCCTGTCCGTCGCTTGGGACACCTCCCACTGTCCGCATCAGTCCCATACAAGTGCGGAAACAAGACGCCACCTTGCCGCATTTACGAGGATTGTCGTCCTACACTATATCCCAATCAATCCAGAGGACCACGTACTCAGCTCGGTGTTGGCTATGCATTTTTCCTTCCTATATCGTCTATCGATTTTGTGCAGCGCCCGTACAGAACGTCAACAGGGTCCGAGTGTCCAGCGGGTGTGTAATTAGTTCCCCAATTTGTATGGGTCACAATCGAACGACCGGTTGCCACAACAACACAACTAATCGTCGCTCCCGTTTCCAATCCCTGTTCCAACGCTCGGCTATATTCATTCACTGACGATGTGCGTGTGCTGGGCCAATTGTGACTGCTGCCACACGCGTTGGCTGCCAATTAATGCCAATAGGAACAGACATCTTTCCAATGCATGCCATCAGTATCAGATGGTGCTGTGATTACAGAGAACAAAACTATTATCTGACAGATATGAGGTAGCTTGAGGACAATTAAGCCTGATTAAGGAAGAGTGCATCTATTTCTGTCCGTAGATATAGTAGAGATCTTGGGAAATCAACAAGTAACAAGAAAGGAAGCTAACTTCGGCTTACCGAGGTTTACATATATACCCTTGCATATTACAATTGAGCTATGTACTTAAAAACGGAATTCTAAGATAACATTGATTGGCCGTATCTCCAATTTGATGAAAATATGTTGAGAAACAGCGAAGTTAGGATTTTTTCTATTATTTTCCTGATTGTTCCTTTGGCAGCTATAGGATATAGTCGTCCTATTGCCATAAAATTTAAATTGAAATTCTGGAATAATATAAAGTGACCAAATCTTACGTTTGATGACAATATTTTGAGAAACAGCGAAGTTATAATTTTTTTTTCGAAAATTTGGCCGGACAAACGGACATGGCTAGATCGACTCGGCTGTTGATACTGATCAGGAATATATATACTTTATAGGGTCGGAGATGTCTGCTTCACTGCGTTGCAAACTTCTGACTAAAATTATGATACCCTGCAAGTACAAGTCCAGATCATTAAATAGAATAGGAAGACCATCCAAAATACAAATACTTTGTTTACTTTTTACAAATATTGTTTTAAAACTTTATTTCATTTTATATTATATTTATATTGTTGTGTTTTTTGTTTGTGTTGTGTACTTGTAAATTGTATAATTAACACTAAAATACTTATTTAAACATTATTTTCATATTCAATCGATTTTTCGATTTGCATTCCATTTTCGTTCTTTTTTTTCCATTTTTCTTTATTTTATTTTTGCAATTTTTTTGTTTTTGTTATTTGTTGGGTTTGGGCGATTTACATATACTTTTTTGTTTACTTAATTCCGCTCCATCCATAATTGATGGATTTTGCTGTGGTTTATATATATATATGTATTTAGATCCAGCAATTGAAACGCTCCAATCTTAAGCGTTAGTAAATAAATTTATCTTAGTTACTACTTAAGTTTTTCGCTTGTCGCAGCATCATCGATGGTGCGACCCCCTTTCATACTATAATTTAGATTTAATTCATGCCGCACGCATGCACATACTATAAATTTCTCCGCTTGCTCGTACATATTTTAAATTCCGACACATTAAACATATACAATATTTAAAATAGATATTTGTTACGATTACTTTATCAATTGATTTGTGTTGCGTGTGTGTGTGTGTTAATGTTCGTGTGTGTTTGCTATAAAGAACTTTCATTCGCTTCTTGTTAGGTATATATTCTCCGTTTTGATTTGTTTATGTTGCTGGGACTTAATATTTAGCTTCAAATCTAATGCTACTGTACTGCTCGGTCCTTCGCGAATGCAAAATGACTGCATTCTCGTCGGTAAAAGGATGCCGAGCACAGAGATGTACAAGATATAATATATATTGTATGTACTTTTTTATAGACTTTTGTTTGTACAGCATTCGTGTTGTTAGCTTAAGTGTGATATTTTGAAGTAAACTTTTCTTTAGGTTAGGTTTCTACAATTTGCCGTTGCCTTGCTGCCGTTATTTTACGAAATATATATATAAATATACTTTATATATGCATATTAAACAGCTAAATCTTATAGTTATGCGCGTAGCTATCTTGCAATAAATTAGTGCATACAATAGGCTACCATCTGTATCTGCTTCCGTTTCGGGTTCTGTCTATATATAATGTTTACATACATATATGTAGCGTTCTATATAATTTTCTTTCGCTGTCCCTACTAATGCACACACACACGAGATGCCGTGAGGTAATCGAAAACGAGTGCAAACTGTGGGGAAATTATCGTACAGATCGTATCTCATATCTCATACAAAATGGTATTGCTCACCGTTGGAAGGAACTTAAAAAAACGATTATTTCCATTTTAGTTCGTTTGGTTAAAATATATAAATACATGAGAGAAACAATAAGACACAAAACAATACAACAAATACAAACTTCAGGCAATCAAAAACAAACAAACAAACACAGAGACGGGGAGACAGGGAGACAGACAGTGCCAAGTTTACAATTTGTACAATAAGAATTAGAAGGAATAAAATTTGAGGGACAAGCGTAGGCATTCGGGCCAGCAGTTCGAGAAGAGTGCATGTGTGAGTTAGTTACAGACTATCCATATAGTACATGTCCAATAATGCTAACTATATACTCAACTAGGTATTATCATTATAAATATATATCTTTCATATTATGATTGATTTCATTCTTTTCTGTTGCGCCTTGCTCAACATAAAAAAAAGTGATTCGCGATTATGATTTCCCTTCCTTCGATATAAGCGAGATATAGATGACTGATTGGATTGATTTGTAAGAGGAGTATGATTCGGGTGATCCATTGTAACAACTAAACTAAACAGAGGACTCACTTAACTAGTTGCGTACATGTTTAACATTACTTTAAGTATATATTTGCTTGCTCATTAAGATTACTGCTGTTGCTGTTGCTGTTGCCTTTACTGCTGGGTTTTGCTTTCTCTACTCTTGAATTTCTTCCCGAATTTGCGTTCTGCCAGCACCGCCACTGCCCCACATCGTCTTTATCCTCCTTGTTGTTGGTTGAACTTTTGATCGAAAACTAAAGTTAAGCATAGAATACAACAGACAAAACGAACTTATCTAAAAATCAACAGTGGGGGAATCAAGGCCGATCAAAGGCAGTGGCAGTGGCAGCAAAGGCCCGTTTGGATCCTTTCACAATTTTACACTTTACAAATTGTTGCTTGCTTTTGTCGCTTCAGTTTTTAGTCTATTATATTTAAGGGGTTTTTGTTATGTTCTCGCTTTTGTTTTTGTTTCGCTTTTCTCTATTTCTCATACATGCGTTATGCGTTAATGTTAATTACTTTATGTTATTACTTATGTATCAAGGATTTCTACTACCGCGTTCTTATTTGCTGTTTTGCTGTGTGTGTGTTGTCGCCTTCAGAAATTGTTGCCGCCATTGCTGAGCAGGTTGGAGGCGGCGGCCCCCAGAGCAGCAGCCGCTATGGAGGCGGCTGCCGAGGAGCTGCCGGCCGATCCGTTGGACGCCGCAGCTGCCACTACAGCCGCCACAGCGGCGGCCACTGTGTTGAGATGCTGCTGCTGCTGCTGCTGTTGCTGATGATGTTGTTATGGCATGAAGTAGTCCGGATGATCTGTGTCTTTCTCGAACCGCTTGGCCTCCTCGTGCATGCTCTCTTTGATCTTCAGAATGGCCGCCGATTCGGTCTGATCGTTCTCGCCTGGTCCTCCGAATCCGCCAAGATTATAGTCGCCCATGCCGCTGCCAGAGTCTTCTCGTGGCGTCCCAGGACCACCGTTGGCCGGTGAGTTTTTCATGCCGTCCAGGCCAGTGCCGTCCGGACCACCGCCGCCATTAAGTACGGGGCCCATTGAATTGGGCCCGCCGCCCATCGGTCCCATGCCACCTGGTCCACCTCCACCGCCGCCGCCATCCGGTCCGCCACCCATCGGGAATTCGGGCTTCATCAGGGCGTACATACTGTCACCGGGTCCTCCGACAGGTCCGCCTTGCGTGTTATCCTGCGGCGACGGCATGATGGGCGTTCCGGGGCCGGGTGGTCCATTCGAGCCGGGACCCGGTCCGTAGTTGCCTGGCGACGATGACGAGTAGGCATTCAATGGCGCCGAAGCGTTCGGCTGCCATTGCGGCGGTCGACCGCCTGCTCCACCCATGCCCATGGGTGGCATTCCACCTGGCCCAGGTGCTGGTCCACGCATTCCTCCTGGTCCGCCGTAGCCCATGGGTCCCATGCCGCCGGGACCGCGTGGCGGATTCATACGCGGATTCATCGGTCCCATCCCGCCTCCGGGCCGAGTGGGGTCCATACTGTTGGGCATCATGGGCTGACCGGGCGGGCCGTTGAACTCATTACCCATGCCCTGCATGCGCACACCGGGACGCGGTCCACCCGGATAGCGGGGTCCGCCCATGAACGGCGGCTGGCCGG
This sequence comes from Drosophila truncata, assembly GCA_008042515.1. Lineage (NCBI taxonomy): Eukaryota > Metazoa > Arthropoda > Insecta > Diptera > Drosophilidae > Drosophila > Drosophila truncata. The sequence goes on along the minus strand of VNJQ01004958.1, from coordinate 5,560 downwards.
GCATCATCTGAGAGGGCGGTGGCTGAGGACTGGAGGCGTGAGTCGGCGGCGAAGGCCGCATGGTCGAATTTGGGAAGAAATTGGGTCCCATCGGTCCGCCAGGACCCATTGGACCTCCATCGCCGCCGGGCGGCATCTGGCCAAGTGGACTTGGTGCCGGTCCTCCGGCATTGTGGGGACCGCCGGGTCCGATGCCATTCACTCCATAGCCGGAGCTAACGAATCCGTAATCGTGGAAGGCCTTGGCCTCCGAGCTGTGGTCGCACTGATCACGACGCTCTGGCGCCGCACAGTATAGGTCCCAGAAGACACACCACCAAGTGTGGAGGAATCCCGGTGGCTCTCCAAGCGTTATGTTCTTCTCCCACCGGATCTCCGAGAGGAATGTCTGTGCCGCCTTCTGGGCGCCGACATGAAGCAGATATTCGTACACGTACAGCGCCAGCTTCTCTCGGGCCTGGGCATCCGATGGCACCGCTGATGTCTTGGACTTGCCGTACATTTTGCTGTGGTTTGTGATATTGTTAATGTTGTTGTTGAAAACGCTGGAGCTGAAGCTGAAGCTGGAGCTGGAGCTACTGCTACTGGTATTGTTATTGCTGGGGCAAGGTGGTCTCGGTTCGGTTTGGTTTTCTCTCCTCTTTGCGCTTGTAGTTCGCTTTTCGTCTACCAACTTCCACCTTATTTAAATTTATACTTTTATGTACTTTTCGAGGCTCTTGCTGTTTCCTCTTCGGCTGCTTCTACTGCTTCTTTTGCTGCTGCTGCCTCCTCTTCTTCTTCTTCTTCTTCAGCGGCTGCTGCTGCGCTGCTACTGCTGCCGATGTTGTTGTTTTTTAATTGGCCGCGCTTTGGGCTCACGCAGCCGTTCTCCGCCGCTCTATTACTTCCACCATTTTAATAAAATTGTTTTAACCGTGGAGCGAATGGAGATTAAACACACACTATGTGCTTTTACTTTTTGGATTTTTACAATATAAACTTTTTAGCGCGCTCTCTGTGGTGTGTCGCTACTTCTTCGTTTTACCGTTTATTTTTTTTCAGGTATTTTTTCTGCCTGATTGTTGCTGCTTCTTCTTGCACAACCACTAAAAACAGAAAAAAGCAGAGGGAGAGAAAGAGAGCATGAGTGAGAGAGGGCAAAGTGAGCGACTTTATGTGTATGTATGTGTGTTGCAAATTTTCGTGTGCCTGTGTTGCGTACGAGTGTTGATCTGAGTGTGTGTGTGTGCGAGTGTACTGGCGTGAGTGCGAGAGAGTGCGCATTGTCGACAAAACGGCACAAGTGCCACACTAACCGTCAAAAGTTTTCGCCCCAAATCTTAAAACTTTTTACAAATTTGTAACAATTGCGAAAATTTTGTGTGTTTAGTGAACTTCTATATAAAATAATTATTTAGAATTTAATTTAAGATAATAATATTAATAATTTCAATGGAATCACAAACCCTAAAATAAATAATAATCTTTCAGATTGTAGCAAAGTTATGGGTCAGGTCAATTTCCACAATATTTGTTCTTGTAAAATTTAGAGTTCCTCTGTGTTTGGGGATACCTTATTCCTACCCATATTTTGAATATGGTGAGTTTAACCTGATCGCAAACTTTTTTGCTTCACTTTCGGGCTTCGCTCGTTCCGCCAGGTGAGTGAGTGAGTGATGCTCTTGGCCTCTCGCCCAGGTCGTTTGGTAGGTAGCAAAAGGCCAACGGGCAGGGCAGCCTATGCGGCCAAAAGGCTGTTTGGTGGCTCAAAACGAAATTCGTCTCCAGAATCTACGCCGATGCCCGGATACTGGTGGCACTGTGTGGGGATTCGGATTGGGGGATTGACAGCGAGTTGGCGCGGGAGTGAGCTGTCACTCGGAGAGACAGGGCGCGTGGCGATAAGGCCAATTGGATAGGCGGACAGGTGCATCCGTTACTAGGCACTATCGAATATCTAATGGCACGGAAAACTGTACAGAACTTCGACGATTTGAATACGGCGTACCGTCTCTCTCTGGGGAGTCTCGAAAATGTACACAGAGAGCGAAGCTACAGACCGTGTCAGCTGTTATCATTTTAGCCAGAAATAAGAAAGCAGAGGGTGTTATCGGACGCCTATTATGAAACGAGCGATGGAGAAATTGTCTCATCGAGATCGACTCCCAGCTGGCGTACATCGAAGCTAGAACCCAGTTGCCAATTCCCAGTTCTTTGGCCTCAAAGGGCTCCGATCAAATACCGGTCGGTGTCGGTGTTGCTGCATCGCTCTCTTTATCACCTCCGACGTTGCCTCCAGAACGGCAATGGGGAAAATAACAAAAAAGAGAAAAATCTACATTACACCCGATATTTCTCCATTGTTGTTGTCTAGCTGAAGACGTCATCAAATTGGGTACGCGGGTTTTCTCTCGCACGTTCTACTTTTTGCCACACACACTCGGGCGCACACAGATGGCTATTTGTTGTTATTGCTGCTGTTGCTGTTGCATACGCACCTTTTACTGTTTGTCGCCCTAATACTTTAAATACTATTATTATTTGGCCGTCCCGAGTGTCGTTTTGCTGATTGCCGATTGCAATTTTATCACAAAATCAACAAGAAACACAAACAGACACAAGGCGAGAGGCTGCTGCTGCTGCTCTGCTCCGCTGCTGATGGCTGCGCTCGCGAGACAAGACAAGAGAGAGAACGAGTGCGAGCGCGAGAGCGGCGGGGCGAGAGAGACGGAGATATAGAGAGGGAGGAGCGATAGCGAGAATACGGAATTTTATTACAATCTCATTGATTTTTCGTATTCGTATTTGTATTTGCGGCTCCCCGGTTCTTCACATGTTTTGCGCGCATACATATAATTATTTATTATTAAACCGCGCGCTATTTTACTTCGATTTTCGCTTTTTGCACCAATTCTCTTGCGTTGAGTTGTGGTTGTGTGGATTCGTGGTGTGTGTATGTATATGTGCGTGTGTGTTTTTAATTTCTTTTCTAAACACACTTTTTCGCCGTAGCCGCTGTTGTTGCTGGTTTAATTTTTGCAAGTTTTCTCTTCACACGCCTTTCATTCGCCGTGCGCTTTGTCCGTGTATTCGACGACTGCTTTTACTGCTGCTGCTGCTGCTTCTTCCTCCACTAAAAATCGGCTCTTTTTTGCCTGTACGAAATTTTCACATCGAGTTAGTTCGTTGAAATTCATTTTAAATTGATGTCATTTCAAAAGCAAACAACGCGTTCACATTTTCACAATGATATTAGTTATTTATAAATTTGGTTTATTCGTTATTACACGGAGAATTCGTATAAATATTTTACTGCTACAAGTTGTTGAGGCTTTTCCGTTCGCAGGCTTGGGTCTTTGCTAACTGGTATTAGTGCACCGAACAGAGCTGGTCTCTCTAGCATTGGCAAGTAGAGTGACCATATTTTACAAAATATCTTTATCCCTGACGTCAATAAAAATCCAATAAGAACGATAGTATCGGAAGGAATTAAACAGTTTTAAGCAACAAAAAAGCTCGGGAACATAAAAAATAAAACTATTAGAAAGGCTGACTTTATTTATTTTTTTGTAATCAATTTTCAGAATAATAAAAAAACTGCTTGCAAATTGTTTAGCGTTATCGGATGGACTGAGGAAACAGGTGAGGTCTGGCAGCACAGTCAATAGTGCACTCGGATAATATTAGCTCCTGGTGAAAACAAAAATTGCATAATTAAGTTCGTCGCTTGTAGTTAAAACAATCGTATCGTTGTGATGGTGCCAATAGGTGAGTTTATTTATTTATTTTATCTTTCTATACTTTTAGCAAGTTTGCAAAAGCCGGCGTGTATGTATGTATGTGTGTTTATGCTTTCTAACAGTGTGGCCAGGGATGTGTTTGTTTACGTTTGGCGCTCTGAAAATAACGGTGTTGATTTGAAACGTATTCAGTGCGCAAGAACCACGGCACAGTGGGGTAACAAAGGTCGAAATTGACCATCAAATCAACGAAGCGTTATACAGGACAGTGTAATTTTTTCTTATCCAGGTTTAATTTAATTTAAAAAAACAATAATTTCTGTTATTTAAAATAAGTTTCAATTGTTTGTAAATTGCTTGTAAATTTGTGTTAGATTCTCAGAAGAGTAGGTAGTTTTAACCTGCTATTAAATAAGTGTACAGTGGGCTTAATATGTATTTTATTTGTTTTAAATTAAGCGACAAAATCGCCCCTGTTACCCCACTGTTCGCCTCTTGCCGCCAAATGCGAAGCTGAAGAATTCCGAGTCCTGTGGCATATAAACAGTGCTGAAGTATAGTGCAACTGCAACGGTTCTCGGCTCCCGAGCGCAGGCTTTTAATTTTTCTGGTTGCATTGTCTGCAATTTACGCGAGTCGTGCGATTATCCTGACGCGATTTTTACGCCAATGAAGTTGGGCAATTTGACTGCTGAATGAAAACCACTTGAGTCCTAAATACGTGGCGAGAAGGATAGAGTAATAACGCGGCCGTAACAGTTAAGTTCGAAAACAGTTGATAATAAAATGGCAAATTGTTGGTTGATTTAAGTGCTTGCGTATTCACGAGCACGTGATGACCGATTTAAAGCGTTCTCCGACCACTCTAGGCCCCCATTCAAGACTTTAACCCTTTGCTACCTTGAATAAATTTCAAAAAATAATAACATAAGTGTTTGATTTTTGTCCAATATTTATAGTTTTTTTTTTGGAAACGTATATAAATTTAAATTAAGCTGGTGAATCCCTGAATCTCTGAGGTTCAAGTTCTTAAAATTTGTCTAGAGGTTCCACAGAAATCAGTGTAGATTTGAAATTAATTTGAAAGGTGCCTAAACGTATGCAATAAAATAGTTAAGACCAATTTCTTTTGAGACCATTTTGTAGAAATGTGTTTTAACATAATTTAAATAGAGTTTAACAGCACAGCTTCTTCTGAGACATCCTTGTTTAACTTACTTATTATTACAGACATTTCTGGGCAGACACATAAAAATAAATATTATGTAGCCAACTAGGGTTAAGAGCTTTGCTTATTTTGCATGTTGCCCCCGTAGTCTGGCGTTTAACAATTGAGCATTGGAAAGTGTTGAGGCCTCCGGCCATGTTGGGCAATTCAAATGGAACATGGCAAAGCCCCAACATTCGTGCATCCCAATCCTGGCCCCAGTGGGGCAATCGTTTACCAAATGAATAATGTCGCTTTCGGGGACGGAGGACGGGCACTCTCACTCTGTCGCCCAATTTTGTCCCCTTTGTCAATTTTTATTTGACACATTTTATTGGGCAAATCGCTTGGCGTTCGGTAATCCTTTTGCATTTCTAATTCTGTCACAATCGAGGACGACATTTCGCCCGGGGCCTGCAGGTCCGTCCCAAGGGTAACATTTCTTTTTTTTGTTCACTCTAAATTGGAATCGAAATCAGATTTTGTGCTGATCTGTCTGTTTGTTTGTGGCAGTCACGGCTCCTCCTGTTGACTTTCGTTTACAAACATTAGTTTTTTTGCACTGTTGGCGCATTTTCACCACCCCAAAATACACCCACACAAAAACAAACACCCACATTTACAATCTCAC
>VNJQ01004957.1:0-10796 GCA_008042515.1 Drosophila truncata | reverse complement strand
CCGAGAGTCACCCGTAGACAGCATTCACGGTAGCAGGGAGGCCGCTGTATCAGCTCGCGATGATGCCGTTCGGACTGTGCAACGCGGCGCAAAGGCGCTGCCGTCTGATGGACAAGATCATTCCCGCGCACTTGAGGTCGAACGTATTCGTATACCTGGACGACCTGCTGATCATCGCACCGGACTTCGAGACGCACATAAAATATCTCTGATTGGTGGCGGAGTGTCTGAAGAAAGCAAATTTGACAATAAGGTTGAGGAAGTCAAAATTTTGCTTCAGGAGTCTGAAATACCTCGGGTTCATTATCGGCGGAGGGACGCTTCGAATGGATCCGGAAAGGATCGTCACGATCCAGATGATTCCCGAACCGAAATCGGTGAAGGAACGGCGCAGTTTCTTGGGAACCGCGGGGTGATACCGCTGGTTCTTAAAGGACTTCGCGGCCTTGGCGACTCCTCTCACGAAAAAAGGGGAAAAACATACGGTTAGTGCTTGACGAAGAGGCCAAGAGCGCGATAGCGGTGTTGAAGGCGGCACTTACCTCGGCCCCGGTGCTGGTACACGCCGACTTTAAGCCCCCGTTCGTTGTCCAGTGCGACGCGTCACACCATAGGGTCGGAGCGGTCCTGCTCCAGTATGACGAGGACAAGAACGAGCGTCCTATAGCCTTCTTTCCTGCAAAGCTGAATAAACACCAGCTAAATTATTTGATTACAGAAAAGGAGTGCTTGGCGGCAGTACTTGCCATTGAGAATTCCGGCCGTACGTGGAGTTCATGCCGTTTACGGTGATCACCGACCACGCCAGCCTCAAGTGGTTGATAACCATGAAGGACGTCAGCGAACGCCTGGCGCGATGGTCCCTCCGACTGCAAAGTTTCGACTTTCAGATCGCACACCGGAAAGGAGCCGATAATGTAGTGGCCGATACGCTGTCCAGAAGCGTGGAGGAGCTGAAGCTGGATGCCGACAACGCCCTCGGGTTCGCTATGACGGAGTTCCAATCTGTGGAATATAAGGAAATTCGAGATGAGATACGGAACAACCAGGCTCGCCTACCGGATATGCGTGTGGAAGGCGACCTCATCTTCAAACGCCTTGGGTTCGGCAGGTTGGAGACGAAATCGAGGGAGGTCCATGGAAATTATGGATTCCAGCCTCGATGACAGCCGGGATGATCGCGACGGCTCATGAAGATCCGAAATGGAGGAATAAAGAAGACGCTGCAACGCCTCCAACGGCAGTATTACTGACCGGGGATGACGACGCAGGTCCGGGACTTCGTAAGACGGTGCATCCAGTGCAAGAAAGCGAAGGCGCCGAACTACCGTACGCAAGTCGGGATAGGGAAGTGGCCGTCCGCCATGTTCCTTTGTTTTCGGGTATGATTATGTTTTGGTAGGAATGGTAGGAATGGTAGGAAAATCATGAGAGGAGAGCCCTGAGCGAGCGCATCCACTCACACTAAGGCAGAAGCAGGGCTATGGCCTTGAAATCGGTTCTCGACCTCGATGGAGAAAGATTCGAAAAAGAGGAAAAGGGAATCGACGGGAGCCGAGGCCATAAATAGGGTAAGGTAAGGTGACGGCCATTTGAAGAATCCGAGCCAGAACTTCGCGACCCCTGGGCATATTCACTGCATTTCGAATTGTGTCATATAGGAAAACATACAAAAAACGTGAGTGGAGTGACAAAGTGAAGGTGAAGGTTAATAATAACCAAAAGTCCACAGAAAACAGGAAATACACAGACCCGATCCGGAGATCGACGGAGCTAGAGGATAGGAAACAGGAACCAAGCCGGAGGATAGGGCAGAAATAAAAGCAATCAAAACGTGAATCCATTCCTAAGGGGACTTATAACTATAATAAAGATGAAACTATACGGGTTTCAGAGGGCAAAACAATTCCCATTCCGGGACAACCATCTCGGACCCGGGATAACTTTTTCTGTCCCAATCTGGTCCAACCTAAAAAATAATAATCCGCCCAACATAAGGAGGGTTCGACCGCTGATTCCTTTCGTCGTCGTTACCAATATTAGGAACATTGTTTGCTTTGCGGTTTGCTGAAATGAGAATTTAGAAACAAGTTGTATTCTAGTCAAATTAAGCTCAAACATGTTGAAAAATTAAAATTTATAACGATGAGTTGCTAATTGTCTTACGTGGGGGGGAAGGATGATGACCGGATGAGTCGGTGACCAGGAAGAAGCCGGAATGACCGCGTGCCAAGGGGAAACCGGCGATGTATGCGGATTCCAGGAAGGGAGGGTGCGTCGAGAGGTGATAACAACTATGTCCCGAGCCTACATCTGGGAGGAAGAAGTGATCGTTTATTGTGCTGTTGAGATTGTGATAGTTTCGATCTTGTTTTTTTTGTTTCGATCTTGTTTTTTTTTTGTTTTGTTCTTTGTGGATTCCAGGTCAGCTGGGTTTATGGTGCGACCTGTGGGCAGACGGGGAAAAATGCCACCTGAGGTGACTGGCTAACCGACCTTGCCCCATCCAAAGCAGGTCGTTACAGCTTACTGCGGTTTTTTTATTTTATATATACATGTGATTCATTTTTAATAGAAGATTTGGAGCGTTTAGGTATTGAGGAATTATTCTGAGTTTGATATTGTGGGAGGAGGTTTTATTTGTAACACCAGGATAACTTTGTGCGTCTTGTTTATTCAACTTCGCTTGAAAACCTTCAACATCTTTTAATAAGAACCTGTCATTACGAAGCACTTTAGCTATCATGTTCTTGTTCTTGTTCTTTGGAATTAACTTCCTAGCAACTCCCGCAGTACTGTCAAAATTTTTTACCATTACGTAATCCCCTTTACTATAATCCTTTGGCTTCTTCTTTGTTTTGTCATAATTAGTTTCGTTGTATGCCTGTGTTTGATTTTGACTATCTATTGCTTGTTTTCTGATTTCCTCTAAATTCCCTACTTGTATTGTATCATTAATTTCTTCTAATTTCTCCCTAAGTTCATCAATAATCTGACCTTTTTGCTCAACACCAAAAAGCATCTCGCTAGGTACTTGTTTAATGCTTCGGTGTAGAGTGTTGTTGAGTGCGTATTCTACTTGTTCGATTACGTTGTCCCAGTATACACCGTTTTCAGGCTCGGATAATTTCGCTATCATTGGACCTATGGTCCTGTTTATGCGTTCCACCTGCCCATTTGCTTGTGGGGAACCTGTTGCTATCTTGAAATGTTTAATGTCGTTATCCGTAGTAAATTGTGCGAAATCATTGAAACAACTGCCTCGGTCTGAAACTATACATTTTGGTTTGCTATACGCTCTGAAATAATCTCTTAAAGCTTTCAGAGCTTCTTTAGTGTTAGTCGTCTTTGTTGTATATAGTCTAACGAACTTCGTAAAGCCATCTACTATTAGAAATATGTGTTTATTTGCTCTTCCTGCCGCCACTGGCACGTAATGGTCGATGTGTAGCAATTCAAAAGGCTTATCTCCCTTCGGAATGCTATGTAGGAAACCTTCTGATTTTCCAGAGTTTGGAGAGAATGCTACGCATCTTAAGTAATTCTCTAAGTGAGTCTTACATTTTTCTTTGACGTTTCTAAACCAATAACTCCTTGAAATTGCTTCTATCATTTTATCCCTGCCGATGTGTCCAAGCTCATTATGATATTTGTGCAGGATGTGGTTTTCCATGTCTTCGGGTACAAAAAATAATAAGCGATCATCGTTAGTTTTCCTATACACAACGCCATTTCTCATTTCGAATAGTTTATGTTGGTTTTTTTCTAGCTCTTCCCTAATTTGTCGTATTTTTACATCTTATGACTGACAGATTAAAAGATTGTCTTCGAAACTTGTAGTTTCTATTACTAATATGTTACATCTACTCAGTGCATCTACGTGTTGCATCTTCGTTCCGGATCTATGGATGAGTTCATAATCATAATTTTGAAGTTCAAGTGCCCATCGGGCTATTCTAGGATTTAGTTCGACTCTGTTCAACGTAAGTGTTAACGAATTGCAATCGGTTATTATCTTGAAATGTCTTCCTTGTAAATAGATTCGGAATCAACACAACGCGTAGATAATAGCTAGGGTTTCCAGTTCAAAGCTGTGGTACTTTGCCTCAGTTTGCGTACTTCGTTTTGAAAAATAAAAGACGGGATGGAGTTTTCCATCTCCTTTTCTTTGCAGTAACACCGCTCCGAAACTCATAGCACTTGCATCGCAATGCAATTCACCTCGTCCTAAGAAACTTTGGACGTTATGTACTTTCTCAGGAACTGGAAAGTTTGTAATTGCATCGATGCCCCTATCATCTGCTCTGATTCCTTCATTAGTAATAAAAAACCCTAGGTACTTCATGCTGGATTGCATAAACTCGCATTTGTCCATGCGTAGTTCTAGTTTGTTATTGACCAGTCTCACTAACACCTCTTTTAATATTCTTAAATGTTCTTCCATGTCTGCGCTGGCTATCATTATGTCATCCATGTATACGATGACTTTATTTTCGCGTATTAAATCGGCAAAAATTTTGTTTACAAAACGCTGGAATACTGCAGCTGCATTTTTGATCCCCATAGGCATTCTTAAAAATTTAAATTGCCCTAATGGGGTCACAAATGATGTATATTTAACTGAACTTTCGTCAACAAACACGTGAAAATATCCATTTTTTAAATCGAGCTTAGAAAACACACTTTTGTTCACTAGCTTGTCTAAAAGGTCATCTATTAAAGGCAATGGGTAATTGTCCTTTATTAAAACTTTGTTCAATTTCCTATAGTCTATACATAAACGCAGGTCTCCAATTTTCTTTTTTACTAGCACAATTGGAGAAGCGTATTCTGAATCACTGTTTCTTATGATGCCTTTGTATTCGTCTAATAAGTTTTGAAGCTATTTTTTTTCACTAAAAGAAAGTCGCCTAGGTGAGCAGCTGATCGGTTTGGATCTGTCTAAGCTAATTTTCATTTCGCTTCTGATAACAGGAACATCTGGTCTCTTCGCATTGACATAACATTCTTCAAACATATCGACGAATTTACATTTCATTTCGTAGTTTACATCAGACCCACAGTTGTAGTCTGAAAACTGAACGTCAACTACATTGATATTTAACATTTCCATTTCAAAATTGTCTGTTAAAGTTTCTGTTAAAGTTTCGTTTCTTAACCAGCTTTTCTTCAGTAGCTTCATTTCCTAACTTCTTGCTTAACATTTTCATTTCCTAACAGTTTTAGCTTAACATTTTCATTTCCTAACACTTTTTCCTTAACAGTTTCATTTCCTAACAGCTCTTTCTTAACAGTTTCATTTCCTAACAGCTCTTCCTTAACAGTTTCATCTCCTAACAGCTCTTCCTTAACAGTTTCATCTCCTAACAGCTCTTTCTTAACAGTTTCATCTCCTAACAGCTCTTTCTTAACAGTTTCATCTCCTTTAATATTTTCGCTGTAATCGTAATTGGCTGCTACGGCAGTTGCTAGTTGTTGACCTTCACCCTCGGATAGCGCATTCGAATCACAGGTTTCTATCTTACTTTTATCAATATTCCCATCTATGTCAAGGGTGTCTAGATTCATGCATAAACCATAAAATCCCTACCCAGGACTCCATCATGATTCATAGACTCATTAGCGACAACAATAATTTCAAAGTTGATTTTTATTTTTCCTTTTTAAAATGAAACAACAAGTTTTTCCAAATATTTTAAGTTGGCTTTTGTTTAAACCATGATAAACTTCAGTTACGTTTTTTAATGATATTCCGGATGGAATTTTTGATTGTTTAATGAATGATATCGCGCTCCCTGAGTCTATGAGACATTCTGTAATAATGGGTAAATTAGTAAAGCCAATAAAAAAAATGCTTAGCTTTCTTACATAGTTGTTTACGTTTTTGCCGTTATCGTTGTTGTTGCTTCTTCTTAGACGGCATTCTCCCACGAAATGACCCATCTCTCCGCAAGCATAGCAGGATCCTGGTGCCCTTGTTGGTTTGCGGCAGTCTTTCGCAAAATGGCCCCTGGAGTTGCAGTTTCCGCAGCGCAAGTTGTTGGCTTCCGACGCCTCCGGTGTCGACTTTTTCGGTGCATGGTTTCCAGCTTGTGGAAGGCGTACGTTAGCAAATGCTAGCAGCATCTGCTCAGGATTGGTGAATCTCTGGATGCGGGCTTGATCACGCAAGCTCGCCGATGGAACTCCCTCGATTAAATGCTCGAGTAGCTCTTCCGTGTCCATGTTGATGGTTTGGGACATCATCACCTTTTCCTCGAAATACATCGTAAAACGCTCTTCCCGGGTTCATTTGCGCTGCTCAAATTTTCGACGTCGCTCTGATTTGGACGCTATTTCCCCAAATGCAACGATCAGTTGCTCGCAGAGCCGTTCGAACGAATCCAGCATCCGTGTAGGGTTGGAGTGTAGCCAGCGTTGCGCGTTGCCTTTTAGTTTGTTGACAAGAAACATTCGTAGGCCATCACTTCCAAGATTGTAAATCTGACCGAGGTTCTTGAGGTGATCCGCCCAGTTTCTAGCGCACATGTTGCCTTCGAAATCAATTGCCGCTTCTTTGGCCAAGGAGAGTGATCCAGCCCTGGTATAGAGCCTGTCTCTCTGGTTGCCGTCGATGATGTTGCTTGGCTGTTGTTGTTGTTGTATGGCGGCGCCTTCTTGTTGCTGTATTGGTGTCGCGGCGCTTGTCTCTTGCTGCTGCTGTATGGGTGTCGCGGCGCGTGTCTCTTGCTGCTGTAATGGTGTCGCGGCGCGTGTCTCTTGCTGCTGCTGTGTTGATGTCGCGGCGCGTGTCTCTTCTTGCTGCTGTATTGGTGTCGCGGCGCGTGTCTCTTCTTGCTGTTGCATGGCGCCGATTTCATCAGTTTGCTGTTGTTGTATGACGCCACGCGCTTCTGCTCGCCTTAATGCATCCTGCTGCGCAATAAGTGTAGCCCGTAGCTGTGTGATAATTCCGAGAAGTTCATTTTTTCTGGAACATTCTCGGAATCATTTTCCTGCGACGACCTTGTTGCGTCCTCCGGAGTGGCACCGATCTCTTGGGATCTAGTGCTGGTGGCGCAGGTCATGTCCTCTCTGGACGACTGGTTGGCTTCTTCCTCTGGCAACTGACCTCGTTGCTCAGGAGGCACCTGTCCTAGTCGAGCCATCAGTTGGTTTTAACACCTTGGGTTGGCAGGCCCAACACTGATAGCCACCTTTTCAGCTGGATGACCGTGAACACGTTTAAGTCGATCTCGTTCATTGCGTAGATTTGACCACTTCTGAATTTGTGGGAGGAGGTTTTATTTGTAACACCAGGATAACTTTGTGCGTCTTGTTTATTCAACTCGCTCATACAGTGTTTATGAATGAAGTGGTCTGTATTAATTTTGATTATAGGTGCTTTGCGTTTATTGTTTTTAGAATAATATTATATGAATAATTCGCGGTTCACAATAGCGGGTGCGGGTGCGATTAAGAGAGCGGTTGCGGTCAAAGTTCTTCTAACAATGCGGCAGAAGTTTTTTGCACATGCAAATAGTGAAAAAAAGCATAGATCGCGTGATGTTCCAATACCTATGCAATATATAGTGCATTTTGGCTATATGTGTGAGCTTAAAGCTTTATGTTATAAGCAAGACAATTATGATCAATTAAATAGGTATGATAATATGCAAATAATAACAAGTATGAAAGCTAATATAGTTATAATAGTAATAATATTGATATTCAAATGAAACGATCGATTAATTCTTCAACATACCGGCCCCCCTGAACGACGGTTCAGTTCAAAGGAAGCACAGCAATTTTCGTAATGGGGCGCTTGTAGATTCCTCTGGCGGTTTTAATTGTTGCTACACGAACCCTCTGGTCGTGGCCCGGATGAACCTCTATAACTCGTCCCAACAGCTACTTGCTTGGCGGCTGATTTGGCTCCTTCAAAACAACAAGGGTATCCAATGCAATATTTGGGGCATCTTGTTGCCATTTCGTCCGAGCTTGAAGTGTACTGAGATACTCTAAGGTCCAGCGATTCCAAAACCCTTGAACCTTGGCCTACAATTGTCTCCAGTGCTGCAGTCTATTAATTTTTGCATCCAGGAAAGATGGCTCCGGTACCGAAGTAAGAGGCTGACCTGTTAGAAAATGAGAAGGGGTTAGCGGATTAAACCTGTGATCGCTGGGTGCGCACAAAGGACGAGAATTCAGAAGCCCTTCTATCTGAATTAACAGGGTCGAATATTCTTCGAATGTTAGTGCACTGCTGCCAATAACTCGTTTTAGGTGCAGCTTTATAGATCGCACACCCGTTTACCAAATCCCTCCGAAATGGGGAGCAGAAGGCGGGATGAAATGCCAATTAATCTCATGAGTCGACAAGAAGCTTGAGATCTCTTCATTTTGACTTTGGGCAATTGCAATCCGTTGCATTTCAACTAACTCTCGTTTAGCTCCATGAAAGGTAGTACCATTGTCCGAATATAAATCTGATATTGGCCCACGTCGAGCCCAAAATCGTTTAAATGCGGCTATAAAGGCGGATGTTGTCAAATCACTGACCAATTCAATATGTATCGCTTTGGTACATAGACAAATGAATATTGCAAACCTAGCCTTTCCAAATTTTGGTGTCCGACCTGTAGATGCTTTGATCGTTACAGGTCCAGCATAATCCAGACCAGTGTGAAGAAAACAGCGGGCAGGTTGAACTCGGAAGTTGGGTAAATCAGCCATTAGTTGAGAACTCGTATGTTTTCGCTGCAGGAAGCAAGTTTGGCAATTAAATACAGTTTTGCGGACGAGGTTTCGAGCTCCTAGAATCCAATATCTTTGTCGTAGACTATGAAACGTGTATTCGACTCCAGCGTGTAACGATGCAATATGTTGATATCGAACTAGTAACGCAGCAATGGGAAATTCCTTAGGCAGGATTATGGGATGTTTAGCGTCATAATTAGCTATAGAATTATCTATGCGACCACCAACACGCATTACCTTCTGCTCAGTTGTATCAACTTTGACTTCTTTGACAATGGCTGGTCGGTGCTTAAGTGCTTGTATTCCAATTTAAAGAACTCCTTCTGAACGTGGATGAATATCCTAGATCGTGCATATTGTAGTTCCCACGCCGACAGGAACGCCGAAAGTTGATTCCTTCTACGGAGACGGTGAACGAAACGAAGGCAGTAGCTGAGTATCCTCAAAAAACGAGATAATGAAGAGGATTTGTTGATCATAAAGGTTAGCGCATTTCCGTCCTCAGAAATGTGTAGATTAACTTTTGGTTCGGCTTTTACCTCAAAGCATGCCTGTTCTTCGGTCGACAAAACAAACTTTGCCTTAACGGGCGGCCAAGTTGAGCGTGACTGGGATAGCCAAGCTGGTCCATTCCACCAGGTTTGATGGTTAACAAGATCTTTTGGAAGTATTCCTCGCGATGCGCAGTCAGCAGGATTATCGCCACTTCTAATATGTGGCCAGCAGCTTCGTGGACATGCCTCTAAAATCTCAGCAGTGCGATTGCAAACATATGTGTTCCAAGTCCGTGGAGATGCTGATAGCCAGTGCAAGACTATTTCCGAGTCTGACCAACAATTGATTCTGGAGATAGGAATAGTTAATGATTGCTTGACCAGTGAAATCAATTTTGAGAGTAAATGAGATGCGTTTAACTCAAGACGAGAATAGAAATGGGCTTTATAGGTGCCATGCGAGTTTTTGCCATTATCAGCTTAACAGCATATCCATTGTTGACCTCGACGCGACTATAGATGACGGCTGCATATGCCTGAGATGAGGCATCCGCAAATCCATGCAGTTCAATTGATTGTTGTGGTGCTGCTATGTAACGAGGAACTCGACAAGTTTCCAGTACGTGCATTTGAAGTATGAACTGTTGCCACCGTGTACATAATTGCGGATGTAATACCTCATTCCATTCGACGGAACTCAGCCAGCTATCTTGAAATAGAATTTTTAGCAAGACAGTTGTGGGTGCAATCAAACCCAGAGGATCGTAGATTTTGGCTAGTTCTGAAAGCAAAATACGTTTGGTTAGAGTTGTTGTAATTCTAGGGGGCTCTAGCTTGAAAAAGATATAGTCAGTTCTCGGTTCCCATCGCAGTCCCAGTAGTTTAACAACTCGATCAGAACTGTCCTGTTCAAATGCGCTAGGAGGATACTCACAATTCTCCGGAGGCAGGGACTTTAAAAGGGCGCAACAGTTTGAGCTCCACTTTCGAAGTTTGAATTGAGCTTTGCTCAGGAGTATAATTAATTCATCTTTGAGTGCAATGAGATCCTCAAGTTTATCGCATCCAGTAGGAATATCATCAACGTACGCGTCTCTGTTAAGAATAACAGCAGCGTTCGGATACAAATCGGCATAGTCGATCGCAAGCTGTTTAAGAACTCGAACGGCTAAAAACGGCGACGAAGCTAATCCGTATGTGACCGTCAGCAATGAGCCAATGAGCCAATTGGCGTAATCGGCTCCTTAAATGGGTATTGAACAATGTATACACCATCTTCTCTGCGAGCATGCGTTGTAAGAAAGTGTTGTTCTGCAGGATCACTGGAGTCAATCGTTGCTTTACTCGGATGAACCTGTTCCATATCCATGAATGATCGAACCAAAGAATCCAAATCTTCGTATGCGTAGTGGGCTTGTGCGTACATCCCTGCTTCGCAATCATTGAAACTGCCTGTAATAACCCAACCGAAATTAGTATGTAGTGCGATAGGGTATTCAATACCAAACTCTCGGCGATTTCCAGTATATAGGTTCCACAGTTGATCAGCGCCCAGAATAACGT
>VNJQ01004953.1:20511-146100 GCA_008042515.1 Drosophila truncata | reverse complement strand
TTGGCCATTAATTATTAATTTAGAATTTCGATTTTAATTTCATGAAAATCGGACGACTATATCCTATAGCTCTCATAGGAACAATCAGAAAAATAATAAAAAAATCATAACTTCGCTGTTTCTTAACATATTTTCATCAAATTTGAGATTTGGCCACTTAATATTCTTTCAGAATTTTAGTTTTAATTTCATGAAAATCGGCCGACTATATCCTATAGCTGCCATAGGAACAATCAGGAAAATAATAGAAAATATCCTAACTTCGCTGTTTCTCAACATATTTTCATCAAATTTGAGATTTGGCCACTTAATATTGTTTGAGAATCTTAGTTTTAATTTCATGAAAATTAGACAACTATATCCTATAGCTGCCATAGGAAGAATCAGGGTAATAATAAAAAATTCAGAGTTTCGCTATTTCTCAAAATATTTTAATCAAATTTGGGAATTGACCACTTATTATTATTTCAGAATTTCGACTTTAATTTTATAGTTCAATTGCAATCTGCAAGGGTATATAAACTTCGGCGAACCGAAGTAAGCTTCCTTTCTTGTTTAAGAATATTTTTAAAATCTGTATCTTAAGTTTTCCATTTTTTTTAATTTAATTTTTTTTTTTTGAAAATTTTTATGATGTTACCCCTTATAAAATTTTGAAAAATTTGAAAAAATTTTGTTCCTTTTTTTCTTGGCTAAATAGAATCTCCTTTTGATGCTGATCAAGAATATATATGATTTATGGGGTCGGAAATGACTACTACACTTAATTTTAAGCTTCTGAAAACCATTTAAAATCCAAAAAATGTAGTAAAAAAAAAAATGTATTATATATTTGGATTTGGCCACTTAATATTATTCCAGAATTTTGATTTACATTTTATGAAAATCTGACGACTATATCCTATAGCTGCCATAGGAACATCAGCGAAATAATAGAGAACATCATAACTCGGTTGTTTCTCAACATATTTTCATCAAATTTGAGATTAGGCCATTTAAAGTTATCTTAGAATTTCGTTTTTAATTACATAGCGCAATTGTAATCTGCAAGGGTATATAAACTTCGGTAAGCCAAAGTTAGCTTCCTTTCTTGTTATTATTTGTTATTATTCACACTTGAAAATATTAATGAAAATACCAAAAAATTTTATAATATGCATGTTAAAAATAAAATGTATAAATTTTATTTCAAGCCAACACAAGATCAAATAAGGAATTTTGGGATTGAATAAATTTGTCCGAAATCATTCCGAGTTTAGAATAATTTTGGTAACTTTGTGCACTCAATAAATAATAATTAATATAAAAGGAGTCAGCAATAATAGGTATTAGTAACATTAATAATGTTATTCAACTTTTCAAGGGAAATTTAAATAAAATATTAACTAGCATCTATAACTTATTATTATAATACCCAATTTTAATTGTAATAAATAAATTTGTACAGATAATATAACGAACTTAAAACATGAAGTCTGCGACGATAAACATATATAGAGCGTGCAGGCAAAGAGCATTACCTAATGCGATTCTTATCATCTTCTGATACCTTTAGTATTTGAATGCCCAGTAAAAACATGTATTTCCAAATTATGGTAATCTAATAATTAATTAATTAACTTGTAAGTGTTAAATATAAAATGGGGTCCGCACTCGTATAGAAGTTCAATCGATTCAACATGTATCGCCGTGTGTCAAGGATATATAACTTCCTGATTGTTTTTCAATTTATTCATTACTCGACTGAAGTCGAATATGAATTCATCCCGGAAGACGCCCCGTACTACAAAAAATGCCATGACATGCCCGGTGTCCTTGATATCAGCGGATTGTTCGATATGAGCAAGCTAAATCTTACCATGGTTGAGGAAGGAATTCTCACTTCGGGAAACATAACAACTACGTGGTCTGGTCTTGATCCATCGGATCGCATACAGGTTTTTAAATAGTAAAAACAAAAGATACGTAAGTTAAATTATAAAGGTTTGTTATTTTTTTTTAAGATGGCCTCAAGCATAAAGTACTTCGATCGTGGAACTTGGGTACCGACTATACTGAATATGCTCATTTACGATTTTTGCAAAGTCCTTTACGATGAGAGACAAATCTGGTACGACGGCTGGAGTTCACATATAATAAATCGAAAGGAAGTAGAGAAAGACTGCTTTAAAGTTCCGGGTGTACGTTTCCGTTTGTACCTCATAAGCTTTTATACTATCCCCGTTAACAATGATTATTATTAATTTTACAGACGGTTTTAATTTTTGAAAGCCATACGGCAAGCTTTAGATTTGGATCTGGCATAGAACTCAAACCTGGTCGCCGTTATTCAATTCGGAATCAATTTACGGCTTACGACAAGTTCAACATAAAGCGTCCAACTGAAGTCTGCTACGACATTATGGGAGAATTTTGGAAGGTCTAAAAATATTAAAAAGTGGTTTAAATAATTAATTAAATAAAAAGTACACAAGACCTAGCTGCCTGATTTTAATTGGTTAAACTGTAAAAGGTTTTTGATCAGTGTTAAATTAATTGTTTTAAATATCGGTAAGTCAGATCCATCATTTAATGCGATATTGGAATTTTAAATAGCCTAGAACTTTAACTGATAAGTAAAAACAAAAAACAAAAAATATCTAATTTAAATTAATCCATTTTTACACAGTATTTAATTAGCTTAAAGCTCAGAGAAAGACTGCATGAATAAAAACATATATACCGTGCATGCAAAGATCATTAACTGATCTATATCTTCTGTTAAACGATACGTTTAGAGTTTAAATAGCCAGAAAAATCATGTATTTTTAAATCTTGATCTTTGTAACAATTATTTATATCATATTATGTGTTGAATATAAAATGGGGTCCGCTCTCGTATTAAACTTCATTCGGTTCATAATGCATCGCCGTGTGTCGCAGATATATATTTTACTGCTTGTTTTCCAATTTATTCATTACTCGACTGAAGTCGAATATGAATTCGTCCCGGACGACGCCTCGTACTACAGAAAATGCCATGACATGCCCGGTGTCCTTGATATCAGCGGATTGTTTGACATGAGCAAGCTAAATCTTACCATGGTTGAGGAAGGCATTCTTACTTCGGGAAACATAACAACTACGTGGTCTGGTCTTGACCCATCGGATCGCATACAGGTTTTTAAATAGTAAAAAAATAAGATACTTATGTTAAATCATAAAGGTTTCTTTTTTTAAGATGGCCTCAAGCATAAAGTACTTTGATCGTGGAACATGGGTACCGACTATACTGAATATGCTGATTTACGATTTCTGCAAAGTCCTTTACGATGAGAGACAAATCTGGTACGACGGCTGGACTTCTCATGTAATAAATCGAAAGGAAATAGAGAAAGAATGCTTTAAAGTTCCGGGTGTACGTTTCCGTTTGTACTTCATAAGGGGATATACTATCCCTGTTAACACTGATTATTATTATTTTTTCAGACGGTTTTAATTTTTGAAACCTATACGTCAAGCTTTATATTTAGATCTGGCATAGAACTAAAACCTGGTCGCTATTCAGTGCGGATTCAATTTACTGCTTACGACAAGTTCAACAAAAAGCGTCCAACTGAAGTCTGCTACGACATTATGGGACAATTTTATAAGGTCTAAAAATATTAATCTGATTCTTTGAAATCGAAAATAAAATACAGTAGAAATAGCAATGGTTTTTCATAGTGCTTTGTATGAACAGGTTTTGAAATGGGCCGCCAGTGCTACCGTTATTGTAAAAACAAGCCATAGCCCTATGAGCCACTGTGGAAGATGTTCACGATTGCGTTATTTTGGTTACTGATGAACTATATTGAATTTGCTGATTACCGATTTCTGCAAAGTTCTCTACGATAAGAATCAATTCTGGTACGACGGCTGGATTTCACATGTAATAAATCTAAAGGAAATAAAGAAATCCTGCTTAAAAAATCCGGGAGTACGTTTCCGTTTACTGCAGGCTTTAGATTTGGATCTGGCATATAAATAAAACCTGGGAGATTGTCTAAAATCGATAACTAAATATAGAAGAAAAAACAATGTTTTTAAAACATAATTAAATGAAAAGTATACAAGTCCTAACTGCATGATTTGAAAAATTTGGTGATAATTGTCCTAACTATCGATTTATTATATCTAACTTTATAAGGGAAGTTTAAATAAAATGTTAAGTAGCATCTAGAAAAATAAAAATAAATTTTTAAAAATCTTTAGTTAGATAAATAAATTTAATGACCTTAAAACATGAAGACTGTGTTAATAAAGACATACATATACTATGTATACCGTGCATGCAAAGAGCATTACCCAATGAGATTCTTATCATCTTCTGATTTTGATATAATTTTTAATGATTAAGTAAAATCATGTATTTCCAAATTATGGCTTTAGATATATATAATTAATTCATTTTTAAATTTTGTATATAAAATAAGGTAAGCGCTCGTATTGAAGTTCAATCAATTCAACATGCATCACCGTGTGTTGCAGATATATAACGTCCTCATTTTTTTTCAATTGATTCATTACTCGACTGAAGTCGAATATGAATTCTTTCCAGACGACGAATGGATATACAAAAAATGCAAGGACATACCCGATGTCCTCGACATGAGCGGATTGTTCGATATGAGCAATCTAAACCTTACTATGATCGAGGAAGGTATCCACTTCTCGGGAAACATGACATCCGTGTGGCCTGGGATTGACCCATCGGATCGTGTTCAGGTATGTATAGGTTATTTCTAGTATTATGGCGTATTAAATGACAAACATCTCTTTTTTTAGATGGCGGCAAGCATTCAGTACTTTGATCGTGGTACCTGGGTGCCAACTATACTGAATATGCTGGTTTCCGATTTCTGCAGAGTTATGTATGATGACAAACAACTTTGGTACAAGCCGTGGTCTTCACATATAATCAATCGAAAGGATATTGAGGAAAATTGTTTGAAAGTGTCAGGTGTACGTTTCCTGTTGCACTTCACCAGCTTACATATATACCATCTCGTTAATAATGATTATTCTTTTACAGACTATTTTCGTTTTCGAAACATTTACGGCAGTCTTTACAATTGGAAGCGGCATAGCACTAAGACCTGGTCGCTATTTAGTTCGGATTCAGCTTTCGGCTTTTGACAAGTTCGACATAAAGCGTCCAGCTGAAATCTGCATCGATATGACGGGACGATTTTTTAAGGTCTAAGGATATTCCCACATCTAAAATACCAAAAAATCGTTAGCAAAATGAATGTTTTTGAAACAAAATTTAATAAAAAGTATGCATTTCGTGGAAGCCTAATTTATAAGTTTTTATTATACATTTTTCATTTATCGCTAGATCAAATCGGGCTTTCGACGATTAATTTTAAATATAAGTATGAGTCGCAATACAGCTTATAGAAATATTTTCAAAAAAATATAAAGGCTTCAACTTTTGAGGAGACTGATACCGTGCCAACTCTCTATAAATATTTATCTGATTCTGGAAAACATTAGTTGGCTTTACCTCGTTTTTTCATTTGCGATTTTTATCAGCTTCTGGTAAAAATCTACCTTTCGATTGTATGTATTTTATAATCTTGATCTTTGTAATAATTATCGTAAAATATATATATATTTTTTTTAAGTGTTAGCTATAAAATGAGGTCGCCTTCGTATTAAAATTCATTCGATTCAAAATGAGTCGCCGCGTATCGTTGATTTATCGGTTAATATTTCTTTTTCAATACATTAATTACTCGACTGCAGTCGAATATGAATTCGTCCTGGAGGAGAGAAATTTCTTAACCGAATGCGAGGACATGCCGGGTGCTCTCAATATTGCAGGCATGCTTGACTTGACCAATCTAAACATTTCCATTGTCGAAGACGGTATTGAATTTTCGGGAAACGTGACATCAGTGTGGCCCGGGCTTGACCCATCGGATCGTGTTCAGGTTTTTAAAGATCATTGATCTATTATTAAGTCATATGAAATGGTAATGTTCTTTTCGTTTTAGATGGCTGGGAGTGTACAGTATTTTGATCGTGGTACCTGGGTACCAACTATACTGAATATGCTGGTTCCCGATTTCTGCAAGGTTATGTACGATGACAAACAGCTTTGGTACAAGCCGTGGATTTCTCATATAATCAATCGAAAGGATATTGCGGAAAATTGTTTAAAAGTTCCGGGTGTACGTTTCATATAGTACCTCCTGAAATCTTAAAGTATCACTGCTAATACTGGTTATTCTCTTACAGACTGTTTTCGTTTTTGAGACATTTATGGCAAACTTCAGATTTGGAAGTGGCATTATTTTACAATCTGGCCGCTATTCAATTCGGGCTCTGTTTTCGGCTTACGACAAGTTAAACACAAAGCGTCCAGCTGAAGTCTGCTACGAAATCAAGGGGCAATTTCATAAGGTTTAAAAATATAAAACACATTTGTATATAATTTAAAAAACAATAGAAAGGGTAATGGTTTTGACACGGAATATATAATAAAATGCATGCAAGACCTAGCTCCCTGACATTATTATGAGATAATTGTTTTAATTTCAATTGTTTTAACTATCTATAATGGAAATCAACGAGAATCTCGGGTAGATCATACCACTTTTGGTAATATTTAAAAAAATTTAATATAACTGAAATAATTAAATAAAATATCATTAATATATAATTAAAATCTAAGGAAGAGATTCTATGAATAAAAACATGCATAGATATCATCGGTATTACCTATCTGATTCATATAAACATAAGTTTAATGATGTTTTATTTGCAAAACTTATCTGAAACTAATTTTAATTTATACGTTTCGTGCTTAAATTCACAGAAAAATCATGTATTTTCCAATCTTGATTGTAATAATAATTATTATTAACAAACCCGTGCAATTTAATTAAGGTGTTGACTATAAAATGCGGTCTGCCCACCTATTCTTGTTCAATCTATTCAAAATGAGTCGACGCGTATCGCTGATTTATCAGCTACTATTTGTTTTTCAATTTATTCATTATTCGTGTGAAATCGAATATGAATATCTCATGGAGGACGGAAAGTTCTACAATGACTGCAAGGACTTGCCGGCTGCTCTCACTATGGAAGACATGCTTGACTTGACCAATCTCAACCTCACTTTGGTCGAAGATGGTATTCAGTTTTCGGGAAACATGACAGCTGTGTGGCCCGGGCTTGACATTTCCGATCGTGTTCAGGTTTTTAAAGATTAATGATCTTGTGTTGCGCTGTGTTAATTGCTAATGTTCATTTCTGTTTAGATGGCGGGTAGCGTGCATTATTTTGATCGTGGTACCTGGGTACCTACTATACTGAATATGCTTGTTCCCGATTTCTGCAGGTTTATGTACGATGACAAGCAACTTTGGTATAAGCCGTGGTCTTCACATATAATAAATCATAAGGATATAGTGAACGAATGTATCAAAGTGCCGGGCGTAAGTATTTGGTTTCTATAATTTGCAGTATAATTGTTAACAAAGATTATTCTTTTACAGACTGTTTTCGTTTTTGAAACGTATACGGCAAGCTTTAGATTTGGATCTGGCATACAATTAAATCCTGGCCGCTATTTGATTCGGGTTCACTATTCAGTTTACGACAAGTTCAACCAAAAGCGTCCAACTGAAGCCTGCTTCGAAATGAGGGGAGAATTTTTCAGGGTAAAACCATAAGTTGAAACCGGAAAAATCAGTAAAAATGTATTGAAACGTAATATGCAATTTTATGAGTTTTAATTTAATTAAATTACCCGCTTTGAATCTCTTATTCCAGTTGAATACTGTTCCAGTATCTAAAGTCGCAGCAAAAAGTATTCAATAGTATTAACCAAACTCTGTTTTTTGTAATATAAAATGCAATTACGCTAACTATTAAACATATTATGAGTTTTAAGCATAATTACTGTGATGGATCATGGCCAAGAACTTTATTAACTTGTGGAACTATCAAAAAATAATTACCATACAAAAAAAAAAGAAAAACCCTTGGATGCTCATCACTTTGGGGAAAGGCCTGCTAACTTATGTAAGGTAATCCCTAAGCTGACCTCAACTACCAACCGCTGACCTTTGAGCGGCGAGCAGAGCTTGTTAGCCTCGTTTGCAAAGCCCCTTGGCCCCTTAACCCCATCACCCCCATAACCCACTTTACCCCCCAAAACGCACACACACACACATGCACACTCGGACACACTTGGTGTTTTATAACTATTTGGCATTCGAGGCAGCAAGTCGCAGCAGCAGCAGTAGATAACGCCCCTTTTTCAACACTTTGAAAAAGTTTAAATATAAATTAAAAAGTTTTCCCATTTTTTGTTGTTGCCGCTACTGCCTCTGCTCCTGCTGCTGCTGCTGCTGCTTCTGTTTTATTTGGTATGTATTTTATGTTCATGCAAAGTGAAAAGTTTGCCGGACGACATCGAACCCCAAAGGGGAGGGAGAGACACAGCAGAACCAGCCTCGTCCAATGGGCTTAATGCCGCGGCAACTGTTTAGGCCATTTAATCCCTTACCAATTTCCGAAAAGGAGGGGCTGCCGCCTTGCCCTGATACTTATTAGGCTGACCGGCGATTTATGCAATTCCTTGTCCGCTTCTGGTATTTGCAATACATTATTGCTGTCAGATGAAGTTGTCCTTTTACAAAATTAATTGCATCCTTTTTGCGGGCGGAACGGGTTGGTTGGCCGGACGAGCTAGGCTGTGGTCCTGTGACCGCAAGCAGACTTCAAGGCTGGCATTGTTGTAATATTTTTGTTAGTAAAATGTGGTCAAACTTTGGCAGCCATAAAGGCGCAGGCAGCGCAAACAACTCTTCGGGTTTGCTTGTGTTTGTTTGCTGGCCTGTGGAGTAAGAGGCTTGCCGCAAACATCTGACCGTAATGCAAACGCATTTGCTGCGTGCCACGCTCAAAGCACCCAAAAATGTTGACCATCTCCGTAGCTACTTCCTTGCGGAAGGACCCAATACCTAAAACTGCACCTACACTACATACATATGTATGTTTGTACATACATCCTCTCCGATCGTTAGTCGTTGCCCTGAAAGGCATCGCATTTGGCTGCTTGCGGCTTGCTTGAGGCACTCAACCTTGTGCTGCAGCTCTGAATGCAGGCAAAAATCAGTGAGCGAAATGCTTTTCACTTTGCCGTGTGTGAGTGTAAGCACTTGAAAAAATTCTTAAATATTTTCAGAGAGCTTTGAAATAATTTAAAATATTTAAATGAATTTAAATATAGGCTGGAGGCAGAGCAGAAGTTACCCTAAGTGTTAAGAACTTGCTGTTAGAACTTTAATTTTAATTTGAATATATAATTTAAATATATTTATAAAACAAATTAACAACAAACTGCAATTTTACAATATATATATTAACCAAGAAAGATTTTCAGTGTCTGAGCACTAAATGTAATCTTTGGTTGCGGCCATATATCTCCTTTGCAGCGGCTTTACTTTGCCCTGGCTCCCAAAAAAAAACCAAAAAAGTGTGGTCGAAAAAAGGAAATTAAGTTCAATAAAAAGGAGCATTCGTAATTTATTAGGGTGAACCAGTTACTCACCCACCTTCCTCCACTGCCGCTCCTCCTCCTCCTCCTTTTTCCATCCCACTCGGTTCCTGCAATATTAAAGTTTTCGGCAGGAAACCCATTTATTCAGTGAGTGCGAACTGTCATGTAGTGTTGTAGTAGTTGCTCGTTTCAGTTTGATGGCACCGAGAAGAAGAAGAAGTTATCATTTTGACAAGTTCTTAATATGCAATTCCATTAAGCGGCAAGGCGGCAGCAAAGTGGAGCTGCTCCGATGTCCCACTTTTAGACCCCATTCAGTCGCTCATTTATTCGCCCATTCAGTTTGCAGCGACTAAGAAAGAGAAGAGGAGAAAAAATGAAGGAGGAAAGCATAATTGCATTTCGTGGACAATTAATTCCCATTCTATTGCCCATTTCGTCGTAATTTAATTGCAAATTACTTCCCCCCCGCCTTTATGTGTGTATTTGTGGACGTAATTGTAGCTTCATTTGCCTTCAGCTTATGCCTGGACACGCAAGGCGTTCCCACTTCCTTAAAGGGCTCCCTTTTCGCTACTTTGTTGGCCATTCATTTGGTCGTTTCCAAATTGCAAAACTTTCACGCAGCAGTAAATTCTGGAAAATTGCATGTGAGCTGCTGCTGCTGCCACTGTTACTGCTGCTGCTGCTGCTGCTGCTGCTGCTGCAACTTTCCTCGGTGGTCACACAAAATTTATTATTAAAATTCACTCCACTCCATAGGAAGCACTTGAGCATAACATTGAATCTCATTTGACAATTCCGTCCTTCTATTTGTTTTGTGTTTCTTTCATTTTTTCCTGTGTTTTGCATAATTCCAAGCAAAGTAACTCCAGCGGAGTGGAACGACTCGAGGAACAGTGGTTGTATCCTTAAAATTGTGGTAAATACATATAATAAGATTATTAAATTATTAACTACTATTTATAAACTCAGAACGTTTTCTTCTTGAAGTTATAAAATATGTTTCAAGACTCGATTGATTAAAAAAAAAATGTTTAAAGTTCCGGAATATTTAAAGAAACTGGAAGGAACTATTATTTTACTCAGAAATAAGATTTTCTTTGTTCCCAGAAGTTATGATAATATCTTAAAGAAGCAACTAATATATTATTTCTCATTTTTTTTTTAGTTTTTTATATTTTTTTCCACTGTGCTGGGAAGCTCTCGGTGGGTTCTGGGCATGGCTCGGGCGGAAAATGTGGGTGGCGGGGGCGTTGGTCAGCTGTGTGACACGAATCAAACAAAAGCGTCAACTTTGCACAGAGCAAATGAAAGCGGAAAGGCAAGTGTTGATAGAGGGGGCCGAGTGGTGGGGCTGCGGGGCTGCGGGGCTGCGGGGCTGCAGAGCGGTTGCTGTGCTTACATTGCCAACAAAGTAGAAAATCCGTAAGAATAACACAAAATTCTCGGCACTACCGCTTGCTTTTTCCCCTCAGTCACTCTCTCGGTCTGTTTCTCTTTCTGTTTCTGTCCCACTCCCTGTTCTTCGATTATCCGGCGACGTCTTTTCTGGTGATTGTGGCACCTGCAAACGAAGCTGCAAGCTGAGCGGGCGGTAGGGCAGGGCAAGTGGCATGTGGCACAGACAAAGTAAGCGCCCCGAGCTGCAGTTTGGGCACTTGGAAAAATGGGTTAAAAATAGGTTATATCTTATGGGAATTGTTATTATTTAAATAATATAAAAATATATCTTACAAAATGTAGCATATTGTTTAGCAATTTTTTTAGAGGAGCAAATATTTAAAGGATTTTATTTCTTAACCCAGTTTTTCTCGCTGTGTGAGTGTGCCTCTCTCTCTGTGTTGCTGCTTCATCAGTGGCAATTGTTTAGCTGCGCTTTTTTGGCCATTGGATTCATTTGAAATTTATGCAAATTAAGTACGGCGCACACAGCAGAGGAGCGGCGCATACTGCAGTTGCATAATCCTTGGGGCGCAAAGGATTTACACTTTTGCTTTTGCCAGATAATTATCTTAATTGCAATTTTCGCTGCTCACTGCTCGCTGCTCTCTCGACTTCCTGCTGCTGCTGCTGCTGCTGGGGAAAAGCGGGAAATTTACAATTTAATTAAAGCTGCGCAAAATGTTACCAGCTAAACCAATTAGTCGTTCAGCGTGTGAGTGTAGTTAGCATAACAAATTAAATGGCAATTAATTTGCAAACGCTTTCCGAATGCATTAATAAATGCAGGCCCCATTCATTATTCGGCAACCTGCCTGCACTTGCCGACCAAAACTTTCATTATTTGCCATCGGTTTTCCTCTTGGCCTGCAGGGTTGCATCATTTTTCAAGCGGCGGCCAAATGAAAGCACTTAATCTTGCTCCCTGAACTTTGCCGCAAACTCGACTCAACTCAACTCGAGTCGAGTCGACTCTACGCAGCTCAAACCGAAGCCAAAGCAAACACTCTGCACTCTTGTAATTTTAATCAATTCATCTTAATTTCGTTTGAAGTGCACATTAACCTAATGGACAGACAGTCGGGGCAGGGAGTGCCGAGGAGATCCTACTCCTTATACTCCTTACTACCTACCTACCTACCCCTGGCCAATAGGTGACGGTGCCCTATTAAAATGTTATCTTCTACTTGGGTAGTTGGCCAACAGGATGAAATATAAATACTGAATATATATCTCCGGCTACGGCTATGTCTTGGGCTCGGTCTTGGCCTTGCCCTGTGGTCTTCGGACGTCTTAGGCGTCGGCGGTGGCGGAAATGGCGAGGTGGGCAAGGTGATGTTTCATTTTCACATTTCCCATTTATCTTGTTTAACCGAGAAGAAGCCTCAAGGTGGCTCCGTGGTTCTCCGCCTGGCAAAATGTACAAATGATGTACAGCTCAGAGAGAGAGATAGAGAGCTTTCTCTAGCTCAGGTTAAATCTAAATGAACCTGAGAGATCTCGGGAGATTTAAATATTTTGGCAACAAGGAATAGAGTTGGTTACTTTAATTAAAAGAAAAACATTTCTTAGCTATTTATCTAGAAAAACTCTTGGCTTCAAATATTCTTAAACTAATTCCCACTCAGGAAAAATCCAAGAAAACTAAACTAATGAGAACTATCAACAACTTACTTCAACTATGCACTTAATATCAGCCTTCTTTTGGGGTTTGCGAAAATATGGAAATTACGGATGCATTTGTAAGCAATAACAAATCATTTTTTGATTAACTCATGCGTGTCAATTTGACGTAAATCAAATATTTTCCCAACACACACACACACACACCCAGACAGATGCACAAATAGCTAAGAGAAAGGAGTCGGGGTTTGAGTAAGGAAAAATGTGGAAAAAAGAGGAAATCATGCCAAGGAAATTGCAGTCAACAACTAAAGAAGCATTTGCCTCCTTATTTGCCTTCCGTCTGAGATTCACCGCCTCCCCATGAAGCCATCGCCATTCGCCATCGAGAATTGAACTCACAAAGATGTATGCAAATGCAGCATAAACAAAATTCAGCATATTTATTTCTGAGGAGCGGAGGTAAAACGTATTTTTACGCTTCATTGGAATAAAAAATATATATGACTTTCTGCTGAGTAAAGAGGATGCGCCCGTCTACAGGATATTCGGATATGCGGATATGCGGATGCATTGACAACGATTTCCGCTGAGCTCAAGGAGGATGCCAAGGTACCAGATTCATTCCTGTGATCCGCAAAGGAAGCGATTAAGATGCAGTCACATTAGGCAGGCCTCACTGCACTGGTTTCGGTTACCGATTCTAGACCAAAATCGGATCAAATTAAATACGCTCGCTGATTAGATGGCAAAGTAGCAACGAGCCAAGTACGGCCAACTTGGCCAAAAGGAAGGCGACCCGAACCGAACGATAGCGCCGCGACGGCAACGTCAAATCTAAATGAGGTTATAATTAAAAAAGTTTTCTTATTTGCTGTTGCCGTTGCCGTTGCTGTTCCTGTTGCTGTGCTGCTGCTGCTGCTGCTGCTGTTGCTGCAAATGAAGAAACAAGTAATTCGCCTAATAACGAGCTTATGTAATTAGCTCATAAACAACACCGAAGCAGGTCCAGCAATTGCAGCCCCCGAAAAAAAGAAGTAAAAACAACAACAAAACAGAAATTCAAGAATAACAACAGCAGATAGGGAATCGTACAAGTCAAAATGTAATGAAAAAGTTCTGGCAGCGAAAAAAGTTCGAGGAAATTCGAAGGTAAGCTGAAAACGGCGCAAAAACCTGTCGCCTGTCCTTCCGAAAAAGTTCCGCAACGCCCACACCTCCTCCATCTCCCATTTATATAAATATATATATATATATATAGAGTATATATATAGCAATGGGGGAAATGGTAACTGGTGTGTATGTGCAATTTGATAATTCGTACATCGTTAGACAAGGAAGCCAACTGCTGAGGAAATTATCAAATTGAAATTGGATGGAAAAGGTTGCCAGTTTTTGCTAGAATTTTGATATGATGGAGGTGATTACGAGAGAATGTAGGAAAATGGAACAGAGTAGAAGTTTCCAAGTTAAAAATAACTTAATCATGAATTAAGGGAAAAGGTAAGAAGGTAGATTATATATATTTTGTACTGAAATTTCACTAAAAACTCGAAATAATCGATTCTTAGGCTTGGATAGGTCAACCGCAGGACCTCCAATTCGAACATAATTAACCACTACAGCGCTCGTTAATGCTCGTTACGGTCTCCTATATCCTGCGGCCCCATGGTTACTCGCCGTCATGTGGAATCACTCTTTCATAGACACTGTCCCCAGTCGCCGGTGGCCTGGTCTCATCTCATCGCATCGGAATCCCCTGGAACCGCAGGCTGTGTGTGTGCGGCCAGCAACACTTCCGCTGACATTTCAATTACCTCCACCACTTAATAACAGAGGGACAGACGGTCAGATGGAAGGACGGATGGTCAGCAGATGAGAGAGAATGGGGTTTTCGGGGAGAACAAAGCCTGGCCTGGCGGCCAGCAGTTGACCAATGCCATTTGGCATGTGTGACTGACTATGACTATGAGACCAGGCGGCCCTCGTGGCGAGTAGCAATTTTTTGATTAATGTGTCTGCTGCAAATTACAAAAAACGACCAGAACGGCAGACAATACGTGATACCGAATGCAAAACTCCGCATCCGCACTTGCGACCGCCACCCCGTTGAGCTCCAACGAAATGAAATAAACTTGGCTACTAATGTGGCAACACCCCAAAACTAAATCTGCAGCCAACACGATGTGATTTGTGCTTCTCCGGAAAATTTACTTTATAAATTTTGGTGGTAAAGTGGCAAAGACAGGCCGAGTGGTGGCAGTCAAAAATGATTTTCTAATTAAATTGCCAGAAGAAGAAACTTTGGCGGAAAAACAAAAATATTTCTCCTTTTGGCCCTGGCTTGGCTCTCGCTTGGCGAAAAACTTTAAAATTCAATTAAAAATAATGCGGGTGGTGCGCTGGCAATTCTGGGACAGGGCGGAGGGAGGGGCGGTGGGATATGGCAGGGCATATGGCATAAGCTGACTGACTGACTGACTGACTGTCCGCATGCAAAATGAAATACAAGCTCGAGACGAGCATTAAAAAGACTCACAAACTTGCAGCGGCAGCGGCAGAAGCTATGGCTGTGGCTGTGGCTGTGGCTGTTCCCGTTACTGTGTCTCGCCAGTAATTTTGTGCAAAATTTTTACTAAAAATTACTGCCAAAGAAAATTTGCACATAATTTGATTAAAAAGTTACACGCATTTGCTGTGGCGTCAACGCCAGCCTCGACGTAAGCAGCAACTTTGTAGTACTTTATGGAAAAGAGAGCAAAAAATATATATATAATATATATCTGGTGAAAATTAAAAGTGC
This sequence comes from Drosophila truncata, assembly GCA_008042515.1. Lineage (NCBI taxonomy): Eukaryota > Metazoa > Arthropoda > Insecta > Diptera > Drosophilidae > Drosophila > Drosophila truncata. Next base: position 130,693 of record VNJQ01004953.1, on the reverse strand, counting down.
TGCGGTTACTGTGGCAAGGCTGCTGCGGCCTGTGAAGCTTTGCCTTGAGTACAGTCAAGCCTCTGCCAACAGGCACTTTCATAATAAATATAAAGAATATTAAAAGTGGAATGTAATAAATAAAAGTTGTAATACTTTTTTGTCAAGTTCATAATTCAAGTAAAATAAATGAAAGAAAATAAGGTAAACTAATTATATTAAGTTTACCTTTTGCCTGTCTGAAAAACACTTTACCGTAGACCACTCTCCTTGAACAGATATATATATGTTATATCTGTATTTTTCCCTGCTTGTATTATTCCGGCTACAATCTCAGTTAGAGTCATGGCTGAAGGACGAGGCTCTTCGAGAGTGAGGGTCTGGAGACTTATTGCGGCTTTAACGCTTGAAAAGTTGGCTAAAGAAAACTTTCGAAATGATTTCGCTGCAACTGGAGATCCTTGTGAGCCCAGGCCTACAACACATTAGTCGCTCCTTCCCCCTGACTTTCCTTCTCCTCCTTCCAGAGTTGCAACTCTCTCGAACTCAGCTTAGGAGTTCCAACTTTGAGAAAATAATTTGCCAGGAACTCGCACCGAGTGTCGGATATCAGAGTAAACACAATCCGGGATCCGAGAGGCGGTCTTCATCAAATGTCTGCCGAAAAGTGGCAACTCTGACAACGAGGATCTGTCAAAAAAAAGGAAAGAAGAGGAACAAAAAACAAAAAGGGGAAAATGGGAAAAAAGTTGGCAACTTTTGTCTAGCTAATCAAATATTTGCAGCCAGCGAGCGATGGTAAAAAGGGAAATTCCATGGACTGGGGCGGACCGATGACAGCAGGCATTCGTGCGAAGTACGGTGAAGGACTCAAATCCTTTTAGGCACGTGTGTGTGTGTGTGTGTGTGCAGAGTACCGTTAATATGACAGGAACACCATGCTCAAGCGTGCGTGTGTATGTGACATGCAAATCTTGTTTGTCAAGTGCCACGTCACAGTCCCCAAAAAATGAGTAACAAAACTCGTTGTTGCTGAAGCTGCTGTGCTGCCGCTGCTGTCGCTGCTGCTCCCGGGGTTGAAGTGCGTTTTTTAATTGAAAATTATTACGGAAAAGTTGTAAATCCCTCGTATTAACTGAGGGGGGGAATATGTGAGCGGGGAGTGAAGACTGCACGCGGAATAAAAATGGTAAATGTCTTATTTTATATAATTAATATTATATTCTGTTAATTGTGTTGTTTGAGTTCTTTATTTAAAAATAAATTTTCCAAGTGACCTATCTAGATATCTAGATTTTTAGTCTTAAAAATATTAGAATTTTTGTTTAACCTGGTATTTCCTTTTTTTAATTACAATTTCCCAACTTCAAGCTGAATTTTCTTGATACCTTTTCTCACTTCCTTCTAAACTCTTTCCTTATTTAAATATAGATTTTTCAAGGAACCTATTCTAGATGATATCTAGATGTTTAGTCTCAAAAATATTTAAATTACTGTTAAGCCTGGCATTTTCTTTTTTTAATTACAATTTCCTTACTTCAAACTGAATTTTCTTAATAACTTTTTTCAATTCCTTCTAAACTCTTTCATTTTATTTGTTTTTTTAACTCGAATATTCTTCAAGTGTCGTGTTTTACTCACTCAAATTATTAGAGGGGCCAAAGGTGGTCGTCCGCATACAACGGATTGATGTTGTTTAATTAAATTAAACCGCCGCGGCGCCACACGTCTGCCCCATCATCCCAGCATCCCATCATCCCAACTTTGACCCAACTCTCAGCTGCCTTTGTTGTGGCATAAAGGCGTTATTAATATGCTTATGTGCTGCGGATCCGCTGCAGTAAGTATACGTACGGAATAAGTATCGGGCGAGAGTCCGAAGGGTTGCATTCAGAGCCCAGACCCAGCCAGGTGCTTAACATAATGCCACACATTAAATTTTAAGTGTCAATGGCGCCGCTTCTTTGTTGCCTTTCATTATCATAATGCTGCTAGCCATAAAAATGCTCAACTTTTCGGTCTTTGCGGACCCACAGGATTGGGTGGATGCTTATGGGATCGTATATAGCTTTATGTCTCGACTGGGGGCTCAAAAAAGAAGAAATAATCGCTAAATTGTTATCTTATAAAAAAATTTAACAGTGCGGATTAATTGTTTGATATAATTTGGGGTCTAAAAAAGTGTGCATTAAAATTATAAAGGACTGTATTAAGAGATATAAAGATATTATAAGCAGAGCTTTAAAACAAAGGACTAAATATATGTTCTTAAGGACTACGAGCTTCTTAAAACATTGTCTTTAAACCCAACTCATTGTTTAAATAGGATCTTATGAAATAAACTTATTTAATAGCCTGAAATAATGTCAAAAATCCAATTAAAAACATATATTTCAAAGACCCGAAAATAATTGTTTATTGAAAGAAATAAAATATTTAAAATACAATTAATTGAGCATTGAAAAGCAGTGCGAATTGGTTTTTAGGAAAACTAATCGATCGAGTAAAAGTCCTGTCTCTGTGAGTGGTAAATACAGTGTTTATTCCACATAAACTATCTCTCAGTTCCGCAAGCTTGTTTAAATAATTTGCAACTAAGTGGTTCTTCTTACCCAGTCCCCTCTGTACTCCCCTTTGTTCGCTTGGCTGGCTCTGTTTGTTTGTTTATTTATTTGCTTGTTTGTCTATTTTGATTTATTTCATTTGGAAATGATGCAGTGCCGTCTTGGTCTTGTCGTCAACCTCCCCTTGGGATGAAGGCCTGGGCTTAGCTAGTTGAGGGTTAGAAACACTCGAAAGAGAGTCGGTAGTTTGCCGGCAAATGGCTCACAGCTATTTTTATTTAATTTTTGTCCCAGCCAAGATACCCCACTGACATCCAATCCAATCCTTAGACCGGCTCTTATTTGTTCATGAAAATTGCAGTTTCTGTGATATTTGCCCACGGTCCGTCCGGGCACAAGGTATTCCAATTTCATAATAATTTTCAATTTCTATTTCACTTTATTTTGTTTGTTTGTTCTGTTGTCACCACGGAATTTCATATCCTTGGTTTTGAAGTACCTTTGGCAAGCTTCTTATAAGTTTTAAATACCTCACTCTTGCCCTCTCTGTCGCAAATCCCTCTACATGTACTTTGGTTGGTCAAAACTTTTTAATTAGCCTGATCTTGAATAAAAAGCGAAAATTTTTAATTACAGCAAAGTTTGCGCCAAAGAAAAACTTATTTGAAAGGAAAGTTTCCTGGCGAGCAATGGCAAAAAAAAAAAAAAAAGAAATGTCAAACAGATCGCAGGGCTTCGGCTACGGCTTCATATAGGGATTGTTTGTGCTCTCCTTTGCCGTTATGCATAATGAGCTCTTATTATAGGAGTCATAGGAGAGACCAACCCCAAAAATGGCGCCCTGATGGCATTTTGTAGTCTTCGCACGTTCGTAAATTGCGCTCATTAAATTGCAAATTTAAATTTAATTAGTTATTTATGCAATTTGATATTTTCGCAGGCTGTTTTCTATTTTGTTTGCGTTCTGCGGCCATTTCAATGTAAATTTCATTACGATTTGTTATTCATATTGAGTTGGCTCGCGTTTTTTCGCTCATGTATTAGTTGTTTTTCCGCCTTTAATTTCGGGTCCGCCATTATTTTATTTGTGCATTACGTGTTGTTTTTTTTTTGTTTTTTTTTTCTATAAATATTCAGTGGCTATTAAATGCAGTTATACATATTAAAAATTTGTGCTGCATTTGTGATTTTTTGCATTTTGTCTGTGGCAAATAAATATTTGATTGCCCATTTGTCACACATTGACCCGAATGGAATAATTTCTGGGCATAAATATTAATGAGTTTCGCTGGGTCTGTTTAAACTTAGTGCTCATTTAAATATCATTAGCTGGATGTCATGTCAGTTATGTTGTTGGGTGCAGTAATGGCATAATGTCAACCATTATCATATTTTGCAGGAAGTTATGGTAATAAGTAAGTTTATCAGCTGGGAATACTATCAGCTCTTCAACCTGTAGAAAAATTTTAGAATATTAAGAAGCTCTCCATTTATTATTATTATTTAAATATAATTTTTCAATTCCTGTCAGCCAATCCCAGATTTTCCAGAATCAAGTCCTATTAAAGACACCTTCTCCCACCATAATCATCCATCCATCCCCACTTATCGCAATCGCTTGTCATGTGCAAATTTGTTTGCGAATTTGTAAATAATTCCAAATTCATTCACTCGACTTTTTTTCTATCACTGCTTTTGCTTTTTTTTCTATGGCTACGCATCAAGTTGATTTATTTGCCTGGAAACTTTCTTCACTCTCGGTCTGTCTGTCGGAAAATGATTTACATAGGGATAATAGAAAAAAAATAAATTGATTTTAAATCATTTCAACAGTGTGTAGGCAGCGACAAACGACACTCTCTGCCAGGACTGCCAGGCAGGACTGGCAGGACTGCCAAGCACCCACTCTCCCCGCACCGCATTTGTATGCAAATACGCGTGAAAATAAAAAAAAAAGCGAGAAATAAATAAAGAAAAAATAACAAAAGGCAAGTTAACGAGTATTCAAAAACGAGATTAAAATAGGAGTGCTCTGTGAGTGCCGCATGCTGTGATTTATACGCCCCATCATCATCGTCGTCGTCCTTCTCCTGCCTCCTCATGATGTCACATCAGCTGCACCGAGTAAGAGCTGGGGAAATATTCCATTTTATCTGGGGGATCGGGATACCCCCAGTCGCAATCACTCTTGCCCGCTGGACAGGGTAGCTCAAGATATTATTAACATGTTGCTGCACAACACACTGGCCCCCAAAATTGATTCGCAACTTTCGAGAGACGAGGATGAGGATGAGGATGAGGATGTCGAGGTGGTAGTGGCGAGGAGAAGCGAATTGAGCCGTGCTCAACCCTGTTACATTCTCGTAATCTTTGGCAAGAGGCATTTTGGCATTTTGCATAGTTCGAGGCTACAGTCGGGGGCAGAAGTCTGCATACCCCATGATTTACTCGCTCAGTCACAAAATATGGAAATTGCTCATGTCTCAGGCTAGGCCATGTCACGGCTCCCGCCTCTCTTCTCACCTGCCGTTGCGGTTTTTGTGACATGCCGCATCAATCCATCGCCATTTTCTGTCTGCCGATGGGAGAACAACTCTATGTGTGTGTGTGTATTGCAGCATAGCGCAGGATATAGTCCTGTTCGATCTTTTGCCAGCCGATGCGATGGGTTGCGGTACTGCTTCTGCGATGCTCCTGTGAGCAGCACATCCAGAGCCGGCAAATTGAATAGATTGCTAGGTGGACCAGCCGCAGTCGCAGTCGCTTGCTGGCAGCATTTTGCCCCGAATTTTGCATACATAAATATTTATGAATTTATTAAAAGTGAACCACACACACACTCACTCGTTCGCTGGGGCATCCTGGCGGCTGACTGGATGGATGAATGCATAAGTCAGCCGCTCACGAGTTTCGAGGAGAAAGAGGTAAATGCAGACGAAAAAATTAGTTGTTTGAAGAATGATTTATTCATTTTTAAATTAAGTATTAAATTATTAAATACAAAATTGTTTTACTTAGATAGATTTATAAATAAGAGTGTCTAATATTTTTTTATAACTTTGCAGTTTGTTCTCCTTGCTTTTTCTTGGCTCAAATATATCATTAAATATTTAAATAAATATTTAAATGATAATATATTTTCCCAAGTGCAGGCGACTTGCATTTGGTTCTGGGGACTGGGGCTAAAATGGAAAAAGGCCGTGGAAAATGGGTAGCCTAGGCCATCCTAGCCGTCAGCAGCAACGCCTGCACACATGCCACAGCCACCGACGGGGAAAAAGGGAGAAGAAAGGAGGGGCATCCACCATGCAGCAGCAGCAGCAGCAGCAGCAGCAGCAGCAGCAGCAACAGCAGCAGCAGCATGCTTCGTGTACAGCGAAATGTTTGGTACATTTTTGGGAAAATTTGCACCACATAGCGCCCCCTCAAACCACACCTCACACCCCTGGGGTCCGCCCCTTCGAACCAAAAATAAAGAAGAAAAAAAAAGGAAAACTGCACAAACTGGCGCGTTTCGTTGGCTCTGGGCTCTCCGGACCCGGGCCCTGGGTTTTCGGGACCAGGTCTGGGGTCCATTCATTTGCACCAGAACAAGGCAATCGCATATTTGTGGCAGGAGGACGCTGAACGAAATTGTCAAGTTTTTGAATGCCTCAGTGGCTCAGCGGCTGTCGCTGTCGTTCAAACTGTGGATAAGGACGAGGTACACATATGGAACATGCACCCAAAGAAATCGCTAACCAAGTAATTATTATAAGTTAAGTAATTTCTGAGCTTTAAAAGTGGGAAATTATACTTGAAAGATATGATATTAAATAATAAAGGTTTAGGTGTTAAATAAGAAAATAGTTTAATTAGAAAATAGATAAAGTCTAAGGCTTTTAACACAGGGAACTTCGTAATATTTTATATATATTTTTCTGACTTAACATTCGATTTCCCCAGGACTTTTCTTCGACTGCATGTCCTTGCCCGCTCGTCCGTGCTCTGTGGCCCCGGGCAGCGCATAATGCATGAAGTTGTCATTATCAGGGCCAATTCAATTGAGAATTTTCGTGCCTAATTCGGCACAGAGGAGCGCAGGAGCGCAGGAGCACAGGACCAAGGGCAGGAGGCAACAAAAGAAACCGAATTTCGCATAATTGAAAATTTTTGGTGGTGCAAAAAGGGGCAAAGACCACGTTGATTGCGAAAATTTTGTTTGACCATTGACATGGCACACTTGATTATACCTTTGCAACTCTGCAGAGTGTGTGCATTGTGTGTGTGTGTGTGTGTGTACAATGGAGGTGTGGGTGCTGCCAAAGTAATTTAAACTTGATGTCAAATTCAGCAGCGTCATTCATTTTCAATGTCGATGCATAATTTTGCGAAGAGTTTTTCGGCCACTTGAGGAGGCCTGCCACGTAATTACCTTTACCTGAGGCACTGTAATTGCCCAGGACGAGGGTCCTCGAGAGTGACGCGTCGTTTTTGTGGCTCCTTACTCATCACTTTCGAACTTCTCACTCCATTGAGTCCCATTTCTGGAAGCCTCAAACGTGGCAGGAGCATTTGACTTGACTTGAACGCAATTTATGCAAATTTCTTGGGCAAGACAACGCACATGGCACATCAGACGAGAGAGAGAGAGAGTGAGTGTGCGTGTGTGTTGACAGGCGGGTTTGAACCCATGCCGGAATCCCCGATTCCAATTCTGCCGACACGTCCAGCCTTGGCACATTTAACAAGGCAAGCCGCATCGAAATCCGCACGATTAGCATAAACGCATTAAAAATCTGCCGCCACCCCCAAAGCGGCACACATGGAGCTCTCGCTCAGTTAGTCCAAAAAATAATAGGGGTTTGGGGCTGAGAGGTTGTTCTGGGATGGTGGGGAATTTATGGATTATACTGTTTGTTTTGACATGCTCGATGACAGCGTCAGCGGCGGTCGTTCAAGGCAAGTGAAATTTTCAATTGCCAAAACATGTTGCATGTGGCCGACACACAGGCAGAAAAGAGGGGGAAAAATAGACAAAAATATTCTTTAATTTGAAAAAAGAGAAACATAGGAATTATATACTAAAATAAAGAATTTTTCCAGGTGGTTTATAATATAAAAAAGTCAATGGATATGGATTAACAGTCATAAAACACTTTTAAGATCACTTCCCTTTTCATTCAAAAACGTATTTCAAAACGTATTCCTCTATCATTTCCACAATAAATGTGTATTTAAATTGAATACTTTCTTTGTATCCATATATATGTGAACTATAAGGACTTTTAACCAATACAAATACCATTTATAACATATACTTAAAACAAGTTAAATTCTAAAAACACCACAGAATGTTAGCCATTAAAATGCCATTTACAAAACTAAGTCTAAAAGAATGCAAACAAACTAAATAATGTAAAATAAATCAAGTATCCTTGTTACAATAATGCTGTTAAGAAAATTATGTATATTTTCTAAAATATTAACCTTTAAAGTGCCATTCAATCTGCAAAGGAATGTGCGGCCTGTCGTTGAAATGAGCATTCAATATGCAAATTTTTATATTAATTTATATTTAATCGGTTTTTAGTGCAGCGACGGCTGTGCACACACACACGATGCCATCAGTGACGGGTTAAGTTATTCGGGAAACGCGGAGAAACGTGGAGGTTCACTGAATGCAATCATAAATAAACAGCACGCATCTAGCATACTTGCATGTAAATAAAGGGGGCAACAACAACAACAACAACAAGGCGCCGTCACAACAGGCTTTCCATTTTCCACACTCTGTACCCCACTTTATGCTCCTCCCTGCTGTTGTCATCGTAATTTAACATTTTTCCTTCAACTTGCATCGTCTGCGGCATGCATCACTCACTCACTTAGCACCGCATGGCCCTTCCTTTACGACCTTGGCTGATACTTGAAGGAAAAGTGTATACTTTTTATGGTCTGTGAGGCTTGAAAATATTTAAAACAATATAAGAAATATATATTTGTTATTTTTGAACTTAATTTTAGCTGGTAATTTATTGAAATTAGAGATATTTGTTGTTTTATTAAACTTATTTTTGATATTTTGTTATTTTTGTCTACTTATCTTCAAGGATTTGATTTCTTACGAGTTTTTCATTATAAAATTTTATACTTTTTTTTTGCAAGTGCATTAAAAATTGCATTTCCAAGCGGACTGCACTGCTGATGAGCTCTGTGCATTGCACACTCCGTGGCGCAGACTGCCAACCTGCCACGGGCACCGCCCATCAGTTATTTGTCTCGCGTGGCATTGTTTGTCTTGCGAGTTGCAAGCTGCAAGCTCTCTCGCTGGCTGCCTCATTTGCCGCTGCCGCTGTCGCTTTAATGTGTGGGTAAATGCGACAAAATCAAGTTAACTGCCAGCATTAACGCACATGCAGTCATCCAGCCAGCCAGCCAGTCAGGCAGCCAGCCAGCCAGCGAGAGAGCAAGCGAAACTTTCAACGCGACTTTGCCAACTAACTGAGTTTGCAGCGCAAATGAAATTTGCCAAAATGTCAGCCCCCAGCCCGACATCAAATTACGGCGCCATCAGAAGGATTTTAAATCAATTGGAGGCGAGGCTGCGTGACAAATAAACCTAAGCGGAACGACCACACTGCGTATGCGCAATCAGGACATGCGGCCGATGCTACTTCTCCATCTCCTGCTGCTGCTGCTGCTACTACTGCTGCTGCTGCTGCTGCTGCTGCTGCTGCTGCTGCTGCTGCTAATGCTCTAGCTCCTGATGCTCCTTCCTGCTCATGCTGAAACGATTAGGATGGGGTGACCATCACACGACCACGACCTTTGTGCGGGGCATTATCTGCGTGGCCACTTGAGCGAGTCAAAGGGGCACTTTGATCTGTGCGCCCCCAAGACCTCGTCTTGCACCTGAGATTTAGCCAATAAGACACGGTGAAAAATAAACCAGAACAAGAAAAGGAAATTCAAATAGAGAGAGAGAGAGAAATAAAGAGTTTAATATGCACATTTTTTCACAGATTAATATCTTATTAGAGTTATAATGTGAATATCTTAAATCTTAAATAATATAACTCACTTTTTAGCACAAATTTTGTCTCACAGTGCCGTCTTGATTGCCTTCGGCCATCAGGCTCTTCATGTTGTGGTCACTAAGCAATGGATGTGGACACCTGATTGGGGGCACATCACTTGAAGTTTGCATTTGGCCATAATGGCGGATGCTGCTAATGCACTGATTAGTCAGATGCACACTGGCCCTGGACGGGGGCTCCTTTGAGTTCGAGAGTGCGAGAGTATTTCCAATAATTAAACAATCCGTACAAAGCTCCCTCCACTTGAGTCCATTGAATTGGAGGTGAATCGCATTGAATGCGAATTGAATTCAATGGAGATTTTGGTCGGTCAGGGAGAGAGAGAGGACCTCAAGTGAGTGGCATGTTGCACTTTAACCGGATTCTGCCGCCGGGATGAATGGGATGGGATGGGGGAGAGAGCTGTCTGACTATCCGGTGGCCATACACTTTTTTCCCCCTGGTTGGTGGAAATCAATTTATGCCTGGCCAACGTTTGAACAATTTCTGTTTCTGTTTCTGTTTTTGTTTCGGTTTCGGTTTCCGTTTCTGTTTCGCTTTGTGCAATTGACGGGCCAATAATTAAGCCGGGGTCCTGGGAAAACGCTTGGAAAAACGCTTGCAAAAAAGCATGGAAAAAGAAGGAGGGAGTTAACTAACTAAAAGGATGGTAAAAAATAGCAAAGAAATTGAAAATAGTGTCGATACGAATAGCAAGTATATTTTAACTTATATTTTATTTAAATAACTGAGATTTTCCTACAAAGAAAACCCCGAATACAGTTAATATCTGTCTTCGCCGGTTATTTAGATTTTTTTTAGTCCGCCGCCGCTGTTGCCGTTGCAAAGTCAATTTCCTTGCTGATTTAAATTTCAAAGCAAATGACAGAAGGTGTTGCTGCGGTGCCGCAAACTGGATTAAATTTCGTTTAAAATGTAAATGGAAAAGCGCGATAGACAGGTTGGGCTTGTCTTCTGAATCATATCCAAATTTCGTTTACGCCGGTGAAACTTCAAAAAAAAAGCGCAGGAAAAACTAAACAAACACCTCATCAAAGAACATCAAAGGCAGCCCAAAGGAAAAAATGGAAACCCAGGGCCCAGGAAAACCCCAAACAATAACCGGCTGAGGGGAGGAAAATCAAAAAACGAAAAAGAAACGTCGGACGAAGAAAGAAAAACATTTTGGTGCGCACAACGCAGAAAATAAAATCAAGAATTTCACACCTTATCAATTTTGTTAGATTAACAAAACGAACAATGGGGTGGGCGGCACCACCAACACCACCACCACCACCCATACTTTTACCGGCCGCTTTTTACCCAATGGAAATTGCATCATCAACGTCCTTGCCGCACTGTGATCGACATCATCATCATCATCAGGAGCAGCATCATCGTCATCCTACCGATGCAGGAAAGCCACCGTCGCCGCACTTTGTCATTAAGGAAGTCAAAAACTTCGACCCCCAATCCTTCGGCTGGAGAACTGGAGAAATGGGGGTGGCTTCTCTCTCTCTCTCTCTCTCTCTCCAAAAAATAACGAAGAAATGAGGAGAAAGCCGGAGAAGGGAGCTTGGTTTGGTTTGGTTTGGCTTTGTGTGACAGCCACGTTGACATTTATTTTGATTTCAGTTTCGAGTGCAGGACCTAAGTGGGTGAACTTTCTATTTCCCCGCTTCTGTTATCCACTCCAACCTGTTTACCAACCCCAGCTCAGCGATACACTAAGCGAAAAATATAAAAAAGAAAATGTAGCCAAAGATAAAATTTGTATTTTAATAAATAAATAGTTAAAAAGCTTTGAATATTTCGTTGGCATTCAATTTATTTCCTTACTAAATATCCAAATATCCTTATTAAATATTCAAAATCTATGAAAATCATTTAATTACAGTATTTTTCTCAAGTGTAAACATGCTAATGTGCATCTTGGCTTAGCTTTTCACTCAGGGGATGGCCTTTTTTCTTGCTGTTGCTGCCACTAAATTGAATTTTATGTGGCGGATGCCAACTTTGATGTGTGCGTTTATTAATGGTTGCTGGGAACTGTCAGCCGGGCCAACTGGAAGGAGTGAGAGTGTCGCCTAAATGGGGTCTAAATCAGCTCTGATAGAGCGCAGACTTTACGGTAATTGCAGCAGCACAAACAGGGGCGAAAACTCACAGGCCCGGGATATGGCGGCAATGTGGATTCGATGAAATATGGCCCGCAAAAATGCCTCGCACAAGCAACGCCTCAAAATGCCAGCAATGTCCTCTCCGGCTGCCCGGCTGCCCGGCTACCCAGCTGCCCGGCTGACCAGCGGCTGCAAAAGTCCGGCCATCGAGCAGCTTGAAATTCCATGCATAACTTGTAGCAGCAACGAGCAGACGAGCATATGTAAAAAGCGGAGCCAGCCAGCGACACATACTCTAAGTACACACGAACACACATAGCTGGCGGGTTTCCATGACATAAAAAAAGGAGAAAATCGTTGGGTAGCAAGGAAAAAACAAAATAAGAATGGAAAATCTAGCCCAGCCAAGTCTCTAAATTGTGTGGCCCTAAAAGTGTCCGGCGGCACATAATGTTCAGAGTACAAACACTCGAAAAAAAGGAGGTGAAGCTAAGATATTGCTTATGAAAAGGTCAGGAGGTTTATATAATTATGTATCTTACTTTAAATATTATAACGTATTATCTATTAATCTTTTGTTATAGCTTTTCTGCTTCTTAATAATTATTTTCTCCTTAAAAGACACTTTTGGCTTCTTCCCTTCAAATATATCTAAAACTTCTAAAACATTTTTTCCTAGTGTATTCCCACACACACAAATCTGTCTGTGTCCTTGCCACATGCAACGTCTGATGCTACTGTTACTGCTGCTACTGCTGCTACTGCTGCTGCTGCTTCTGTTGCCCAATGGCCGCAAGGAATTTCACACAATTGCTAGAAAAATTGCAGAAAATTGAAAATGTGCGAGAGCGCATAAATTTTTACTGCGTCACTTGTGAATGCTAAATTGTTGTTATTTATGTGGGCACTGTAAAAGCCAAGGTTCCGCCTCTTGTTTCCCCCACCCTGCCCCCGGTCTGGGCCAAAAATAAAATCAAATCTCCAAAAGCGCTTAAGACACAGATCGATTTCATTTTGCAATGCCAATAGGGAGTTTTCTTAACCAACTTCAGGATGATGTCTCACTGAGTTCGATAGGGAAAATCCCTGCGGCATGTCAAGGTCACTACGCGAGAGAATACAATAAAAAACTAGACGATTTTCCACAATTTGTGTCACAATTTTCACATTACTCCCCGCTTCAGGACATGCAACCCGACGTGGGCTAGGAATCGGAAGAAATTGGAGCCATAATACGACATCGAAGAGAGAATCAGTAGGCCAATACCCAGGGACATGGATCCCTGGTCGAAGCTACCAATCCAGTCGGACAATTTCAAGCCCGACTGCTTCCTCTCCAGCTCCATTCGCACCTCAGCCTCGCGCTCCTCACAGCTCTGTCCGTACAGCAGCAGATACGAGATCTGCATCGTTTCCGTCTCCCGGATCAGGACATGCTGCTTATCCCAACTGGTTTCATTGTCGCGAAACACGAACTCCACCACGGCCACGCAGCGCAGGATGGAGCCACACCGAGAGCCACCCAAGCCGGCCTGGGGCTTACTTCTGGCCAGAGCCTCGTTCACATTGCAGGTCAACTCAAGGCACTTACCATCCGTTAGATATTGGTCGTTTAACAGGGCGTAAATCTTCTCCAACTTGCAGCCATAGAAACCGAGTCGCACGGAATCTTGATGGCTCTTACGAAGACGGAAATAGGCCTCGGCCTTGGCATTTCCCCTGCCCAATCGCACCTCAAAGATCTGCGTGGGTGTGCAGAGCGGACTGGGCATGCCCAGGTGGGCGTAGAGCTCAGGGAACTCACAAGGTCGCAGCGAGCTCAGGGACACACGATCGCCCTGCTCCACCAAGACGTCCGTCAGCAGACGGCAGACATTGGGGGTGCAGGACATGTAATCGCAGTGCATGAGCTCATGGTTCAGGATGCTCAGTGGTGGGACATCGCTCAGAGTGTGACACAGATGATCTATGCTGGCCCAGTGCTGGGGAAAGGGTCTCAGCCTGCTCCGATAGCGATAGCTCGTGGCGGCAGCCGTGAAAATTGCCAATAGCGCCTCGCAGCCCAGCAAATCCTGCTGGAGACGCTCCTGAACCCGGTAAAGTGCCTTCAGATCCACCGGATTCGGTCTGGATTCCAAAGCCAACGTTAGCAAGCGCCGCCAGCCGAGTCGCTTCACTGACCTATTACGTCGGGGCTGCACCATTAGGACCGTCATTTTCAACGAGAGATTTAAGCAGGTGGCTTCCCCTTTTTGGAGATTGAAATTTTGAAACGTTTTCGCCGAGTTTTTGGCACAAGCCGCCGTCGGGCATCAATCTAAGCCTCCCGAAAATCTCGACAATCGAATGAAATGTGTCGCCCAGGTGGCAGGCCGGATGATTGCCCGGACTGGTTGCAGGAGATTGGATTTCGTCCTGGTCCAGGCACTGGCAAAAAAAAAAAAAGATATTCAAGTGCCTTTGGGAAACTCAAATACAAACGTATAATTTTTTTAATTTTATTTATACTGACATTAAAAGCTTTAATATCTAAGGAATAAGCAGGTTTTTATGTTTTATTAATTATTTAATATATATATTTATTTTTTTTAGTGCCTGCATAGTAACAGTTGGCAAGTGTGTGCCTTGGCTGGCTGCCTCGTTGGTCTGTAATTGATTAATGGTGCCTGCTGTCGAATGCCTGATGCCTGCTGTCTGCCACTTGATGGCTGACGCTCACCTTATGCCAGTTTCTGTTTCAGAGAGTCAGGAAAGCCCCCTGCTAAACAGGGGTGACTTAACCCGAGACGATCTCCAGCCCGACCTCGACCCGGACCCCAAACAACCACCTAGTAAGAGTTGGGGAATGGGATCCGAGTTGCATCATAGCTACGCAGTTAATTGGATACTTTTTCAATACTTTTATCTCCCCCAGAAAAAAAGCCTGAATCTCTCCACCTGCCGCAGCATGCGTAATTTATTGATATACTCCCGCTAAATTATGAGTCTCCTGGGGGGCATACATATATATAAATTCCTTTTTGTGCTCCCCGCTCACTGCTCACTGCTCCCTCTGCCGAGGCTGCAGGTGTAGGTCTGTGTGGAAATCAGTTAACCGAAAAAGTTTGCAACTTTTTGCCGTGCTCGCTGCCTGTGAAATCAAAGTTGGAGTTTATTCAAATAAACGCCGACATTAAGAGAGTTGCAACTGTTGCGTTGCGTCTGTTGGAAGGCGTCTCCTGGCATTCGGCGGCATAAATCAGGACCCAACAGCCGTGGCAACTTTTTTTGTGCTTCGCAGATAAACTTTTGACGTCATTTAACCCTCTTTTTTTTCGGTACTGAGAGTGGGAGTGGGTGCCGGCGTTGTTATTAATATGCCCAAGTTTCTTTTGGCGTTGTCAATTCCCCGGAGGCGTTGCCGGCTAAATAATTCCAGTTGCCATCGATTTCCCGGTGTCGGGGAAAAACAAATTTCTTTAAGGGATTCACTTCGTTTATTACACACTCAATAGGGGGCTGATTTTATATAGAAAGAAAAATAAAGACAACCGGAAGATATCTATGATATTCAAGGTGTCAAAGAGGCTGGTTTTCTCATAGCTCATCTCTTGCAATATTTTTATTTTACTCTCTTCTTTAGCATACAAAATCATTTTCCCTTTACTTAAATAATTACTTAAAACTAGAGATGGAAAAATAAGATTTTACAGACTCCACAATCTTTTCCACATAGATGCCGTTGTTGTGCAGGACAAACAGGAAATTTCGCAGCGGCAGCGAGTTCTGAAATGTGAAAAGTAAGGCTTGAATCAGTGCCACGAAATCAATTATCACAAACACTCTGCTCCATCGAATTGCTGATAAATATATATATATGTGCAGAGCTGGGGGGGGGGAAATAAATATAAATTGCCTGCCGGCTGGCGATTTGATTTCATAAATATGTGCCTCACGTAGGCCAGCTCAATTGCCAATTAGAAGCAAGGCGAAAGGAAAAAAAAGAGAAGAAAAAAAAAACCAACGTTAAAAGCGGCAGAAAAAATAATAAAAAGAAAAGGCCTTGGCGATGGCGGTGGCACTTGAAAATTCGAAGGCATCAACGGAAGTTGATTTGTATACGGAATCGCATATAAAAGTTGCCCACTTTTAACCTGCACCTTTCGCCGAAAGGAAAGGAAACTCAATAAAGCAATCCGGAATTTTTCTCACGTCTCGATAGAAAATTATTATGGAGCTGCCAGAGTCGAAGAAAAAAGGCCATTTCAAATGGAATTCTTTAAACAATTTTCCACACACACACAGAGACCCAGCGAGGAGACAAAGCGTGTCCCCAAAACCGAAATACAATTACGTACACCACATGCGAGATGTGGAGGATTTTCCGGGTTTCCGGGACTCACCTGAAGACCGTTCAGAATTTTGGGAAATTTGGCACTGCTGATGCTGTCGACAACGGCTGAAAACTGTTTGTTGCTCTCGAATTCGTCGAAGAAAAGCGCCCACAGTTGGTCCTGCGGCAGGATTTCCAGCACATTGTCCACCATTCCGTGCAGGCCGCTCAATGGCTCCCGGGTGGTAGAGCTGCCCTCCTCATTGGTTATGGATTTGGGTGGCACTAAACAAGGGGAATTATTTGGAAATTGTTAAATAATTAAATTAGTATTCCAAATATTACGCATACGCACCGTTGACTGTGATAGATTCCAATATCTCGGGCTTAAACACATCTGCCACCGACTGAATTGCCCTGACCACATCCAATCCCTGAGCACTAAGGTAATCTGTCAACTCCAAGACCTCTGGCAGCTGCAGAATTTTCCTCTTGATATCTGCAAAATCCCTGCTGGCTAGGAAAGCATACGCCCTCTGAAATTCCGCATCGTGGTGATAATAGTGGGCAGCTATTGACTGGACTTCACGCAGCGGTATCAGAGCAATAAAGCCACTCAGATCAACGGATTGATTGGCAGGATTCGGCTTCTTTCGACTCAGAAAGATCAAATCATCGGAGGCATTGGCCTGACCATCGCTCTCGTCGCTCTCCTCGCTGGCCGATTCCCCAAGCTTCACGAATCCAATGCCACTTAAATCCGTCTCGGCACTCTCCTCATCGTTGGCAAAATTCGGCAGAGCCAACGCTGATGCTGAGATGCAGACCAGCAGAAGAAGTAACAGTTGATAGCGATTCATGTTCCAGTCCGATCCGATGCGATCTCCTATCTAGATTTCGAGCTTCTGGCTGCCTCTACTCACGGTCTCTCTGGTCTGTGGAGACTTTGGAGACTGCCCTGATCCATGATCGTTTTTTGTCCGCGGCGATTATTTAATTGAATCAGTGGCATTCAACAAAAAAAAGTAAATAAATAAATAACAGTCACAAGCGAGGGCTGCATCATACATGGGAAAATGTGATGGTACTTGGAAAAAATGTAGAAAATAAAAACTACTAGAGTTTATATCTTTTTTGTGTTATAACCCAAAAAACATTCTAAAAACACCTCTAAAAAATATTTAAAAGTCCATAAATGTTCATTTTTGTTAGAAAAAGACCAAAATTCGTTTAACTCCATTCCTCATATAGCTGCAAGTTAATAAAATATTGATTTATATGGCTTATCGGCTTGCTTCGATTAGGCCATAAAACATGTACATCGGATTGCCGCTGCGTCCTCGTAAATTATAGGCGAATAGGCGGTTTTCCTGTCCGCCGTTTTGGCCAACTTGCATTTCCGCCGATGCAAATCAAAGAAAATCACAGACACACACACAGCAGCAGCAGTTCCCTCGCTGCAGGGGGGGAAGCGTGTGATATTCACACTTTGACAGCTGGCTGGAGTGTCACTCGGTTAGTCACTGTACGTGTCAGTCAGTCATTCAGTCATTCAGTCATTTAGTCCGTCAGTCAGGCGCTCATTCAGGTCTCGTTTCCAGCTCGCTCGCTTGTCAAACTGTGCATAAAATATGTACATGCATATGTCTCCATACACACACAGCCCGCACAGCTCACTTGATATATTCATTTGCTCATTCAGCAAGTTAAGTAGGAATAAAATTGTCAATTTTCATGTCATTATTTCATGTCGTCGTCGCCGTCGCCATCGCCGTTTGCCGTTCACTTTCGCATGTGTCAACTGTGACACTCTCCACTCTCGCATACTATATGGAATTCCGGATGGTATGGTATGGTATGGTCTATGGGTGCATGTGGTGTGTGGTGTGTGTATTTTCAGATATGATTTATTCACTTGGTTTGATTTATTACAAGCCCACAGCTCAGAGAGAGCCCACAGAGCTTGTAAATTGTTCTGCCTACAAACCAATAATTGTATCGTTGTCAACGTCACCGGGTTTGGGAACCCTCCCCTCACAACTTTAGTTGCGCCGCAATTTTTTACATAAATTATTTGACTAAGCCCCCAAACTTGATTAAAACTTGGCCTAGACTATAACCACCGGAACGGAATTCGGAACGGGAACGAGAAGTCTCAGGTTCACCGTAACGCCTTTGCCCCCGTAACGTAACGTATGACACTTTATAAATTTGGAGCGCAAAAGTTTCGAGGGTGCAAACTTTGCCGGGGGTCGGTTTTTGGAGCCGTAAACAATTGGCCAGGCAAGTTATCCAGCACTGAAATAAAATAGCTATTTTCTTGAATTAATAATCCTTTTAGCGGCATAAAAAATAGTTTAACAAAAAAATAGCATAAGAAATAATTTATAATTCATAAAAATACATACAGAAATGTTATTAAATTAGGATTTATAGAGCTTGAGCTTAAACATATGGAATTTATGTATTTTCTATCCTTCCCTTTAGTGCCTAAAAAGCAACTATATAATATTTCTGACAGTGTGATGGGCGGACCGAACTTATAAATTAATTTCGCCACAGCAAAATACTTCAGCGAGCTGCTGGCATACCTCAGCTGCCATAAAGGTGGCGGCGGCCCAAGTTGCCGGTGTGCCGGCGACTTAATTAACTGCAGTCCGGC
This sequence comes from Drosophila truncata, assembly GCA_008042515.1. Classification (NCBI taxonomy): domain Eukaryota; kingdom Metazoa; phylum Arthropoda; class Insecta; order Diptera; family Drosophilidae; genus Drosophila; species Drosophila truncata. The sequence continues at coordinate 111,998 of VNJQ01004953.1, read as the reverse complement.
AAAGTCAGCGGTACAACACACGCACCTGAGACCTGAGAACTGAGAACTGGGAAGGACAGGGCCAGGACAGGCCCAGGACAGGACAGGACTTTCCTGGGCTGCTGCATACTTTGAGGGCTTCGTCGCAGTAGTTAATTTCATGCTGCCTGGCTTTAGCCCCGCCCCGAAACCGACTTCATCCCGTTGGCCATGTGTTTTAAAGTGATTTTCCTTGGGCCAAAAGGGCGCCCTTTTGTTTATGTTGCGGCATAAGAGCTCCAGTTTACCGCAAGTGTCAACATTTATTTCCAACTTAACACTTTTGGCGTAACATGGCGCTTAATCCGCAGCGCCAAGTCGAGCCGCGCCAAGAACTTGACTAATTTTGTGCAAAGTTCAGCATTAACATTACCGCAAATTAGCAAAAGTTTTCGCACAAACAGCCGCAGCGCAAAAAAAGAATTGGGAGGCTCAGCGAAAGGAGGAGAAGTAAATCCGATTGCAGGGATTGCAAGGCGGAGGAAAACGAGAAGGAAAAGCCAGGGGAAGCGGGCTGCAGGAAGCACTTCTCTCTGAGTTGTGGCATCAGCAGACGGTGCCTGTAGTATCTGGGATGGTTCACTGACTGCCATAAATTAACTTGTCTAGGCCCGATTCCTTGCCAGGACGAACGGGGGCCTGTCCCCCAAGAACTTCTTGCCAGATTCGGCTGCTCGCCTTGTAATCTGTTTCACACTTAATGTTTTCTCCTTTCACAGTTTGATTTCGGCTTTAATTGCACGTATAATTTTGGTTTTAATTACACACAAAAATTTATATTAAAATGACAATAAATTATGTGCATAAAGCATGAGAGATTTATCATGAATTAGTTATTAATCTGAGGGCTTAGGGTTACGTTTGCTATAATTTTAAATTTCAATTTAAATTACAAATTAAATAAGCACGTTGCCCTGGTAAATATTTGTTATTTTACTTGTAAGAACCCCTCTTTCAGTAATACAAATTCCAATATAAAAACCTATTTTTATAGATTTCTCCCACTCCCCACAGATTACCATCGATATAGCTTATTTAATGGCGGACAGATCAATCGATATATGCCTTATCCACGACGACTTGTTCCCCGTCAGTTGTCAATCAATTTTCGGGGTTTTTGGCTTTGATTTCCATTTGCCCCCCCTGGGCGATGGATGAAGGATGTCACTAAACCATAACAAAAACAGAAATTATGTCCTTACACACACAGGTCACCGGCACGACGAGTGGCTGGCCGTGCACAACCTTCAATCAATCGAGAGTCTGTCAAGTGGGATTGGAGGTGGTGTTTTAGGAGCCGGGAATCGGACTCGGGTTCGGACTGGGGGAAGGACACCATCCTTTAGAGAGTGGTGGTCGTTCCAGCGCTTTTGACACGTTTGGCAAATATTTGAGCACGTCTAAAAGCGCGTTACGGTCTCCAGCAGGCGTTCAATATTTCCCAAAGCGAGCACAGCCTCAGATGACCGCTTTTCCCCTTGGCTTTTCCACCTCTCTCTTACCAGTTTCCCTACCAAATTTTGTACCCGATTTTCGTCTCCGATCTCCCCCCATCATCGCCATCGCGTGGCAGTGCGTGCTTTGCCCTTGGCCAGTGGCTTAATTAATTTTCGCTTCCGTTAACAATTTTTATGCGGACTTGGCTCCTTGGAAGCGTTTCGCATGCGCTGATTTCGTGTTTATGGCTCCTTTAATTCGCCACTAATGCGGGTCCGTTTGCGGGGGAATTATTTGCCGGATACATGCGATTAGTTTTGGCCAGATTGCGAATAGTTTTTGGTCTCCATCGGTTTTTTTTTGCAGGCATGCAACAAGTTAATTACATAATTCAGCCTGCCTGCACTCGCTCTTGATATTTATGTCAGGCCGAAAAGGGATTTTACCAATAAACACCACATGCTGCCAATGTTAAATTCCGGTTAAACACCAGCAGCAGCAACAGCAGCAGCAGAGCCAGAAACTTGGCCAAAAGAAAAATAACACGAAATAAAATTAAATAAAATAAAATAGAAAAAAAAAACGCAGTAGCTACGGCATCCAGGAGGGGAAAAAATAAAATAAAACGGGAGAAGAGACTTAAAAAATAAGCTAAAAGTCTTTTGAAGTTGCCAAAAGTAAAAGAGCAGGGAGGGTGGGGGGTTGAAAATGGAATCGAGGATGGGAAATGGAGGCAAACAGCGCGATATAAAGTTGGGGCTTTTTGGCTTTGACGCACGTAGCTCCCGATTTGAAAGTTTGTCGTGTGTGCCCCGTATATATACTAGCTTTTTTTTTGCGCATATATCCGAGAGTGTATAGGAACAACAAGGCATCGACAGTGTAGCCACTCCCTCTCCCTCCATCCATTCCTCGTGCTGCCTCGTGCTGCAACGCTTTTATTAAGCTTATAAATTTTTTATTTAAGACTTTTCACTTTGAGTTGCTTGATGCAAGCCTCGGGGCCAATGGCAAACAGACGACATGAATGTGACATTTATTTGAGCTGTGCCAGGAGCATTTCAATTTCACATTATATCCGCACAGCCCCCTTCCAGCCAACCCGTTGAGGCCATAAATTATCGAAATCGTTAATGCCAGAATTGTGAAATAGTGTGACAATTTCATTAAATGCCCAGAGCGGCCATTGCGCTCCAAAAATGAAATGCAAAAATTTCAATAAAATGGTCACGGAGCCATGCGAGCCGAAAACATTTGATAAACTGCAACAATTTCCCCCAGGGCTAACCTGACCGCCTTTTTTTTGTGTGGCAGATGCCCGCCCGTATTAGGTTAGCGAATATTTTAGCCGAAAATGCGACTAAATCCATACGGAGTTTATTCGATTTGATTTGTGGCCAAACTGGAGTTTTCAAACTAACAATTTCATGAATTTTCTGCATTTCAGTTGGAGATGACAAGGCATTGATAAATAAAGGAAACAATAAAAAAAGTTATAATTACAAAATATTGGAAAAGTTTATCAGGATTTATTGATTTTACTAGCAGTTTTAGATCTATATTACTTGGGATTATATGGATTGTGGTTCTGAGAGCTCAGAAATATCTATAAAAATACCATAAAATATCACTGATATTACCACTGATATTTTATGGTATTTTTATAATACTGATATTACCACTGATATTTTATGGTATTTTTATAGATATCACTGATATTTTATGGTATTTTTATAGATATTTCTGAGCTCTCAGTGATATTTTATGGTATTTTTATAGATATTTCTGAGCTCTCAGAATTACAATCTATATAATCCCAAGTAATATAGATCTTATCCAAATAATCCCAAGTAATATAGATATTTAGCCAACTCTAAAGTTTCTGGCAACACGTTGCGTATGCGTAATATGTCTGGCTGTAAGACACTAATAAAAAAACGTCACGTGGTGCATATAAATTGCCCAGTTTTTGACATTTTTTCTATGAAACTTTTTCGCCAAGGTGCAAATTACTTTTGTTCCATTTCCCCTTTGTTTGCTCACGGCGTATTTTTTGATCTCCTTTTTCTGGATTTCCTTTTTTATATATTTTCTTTCTTTTTTTTTTTGTTCTCGTCTCCCAAAACTTGACAACTGTCAAGCATCGGAATGACCAGAGTTTTTGGCATTGCCTAAGCGTGCGTGTAAATGACCAAAAACTGGACACGGACAACGCACAAGTATTTATAGCAAACTCACACATGTATGCATGGTCAAAGGAAATCAATTTCCATATGCAAAACTTTTTTAGTGCACGTAGGACTGGGACTGGGACTGGGACTGGACTGGACTGGACGAGAGGGAGCCGAAATCGAATTTTGTCCATAAAATATTCAAATTGTTCTGTATAAACGACGCATAAACATTCTTTGTGCAGGAAAAGCTGGCTGCGGGGGGGGGGAAAGCGGGGAAAAACACCTGCAGCAGCGTGCCATTTCGATCCAGCTCTCTCTCTCGAATCGCATAAATTTTTATGTTCAAATGCCAAAGGCCGTAGGCAGAGGCGATCGCTTAATGTGTCCCGCGGCTGAAATTCAATTTGTAGCACATCCGTGGCCAAGAGGAAAAGGTACAACCAGCTGAAAAAAAAAGAGAAACATCGACCCGAGAAAACTGCAAATGTGAAAAAAGTGCAAATGTCCAAGGAGCAAAAGAGTAAAGGAGCAAAGAAGCTGGGGTCCAAAAGGAGCAAGCAGCAAGCAAACGAATCGATGTGAAACAAAACAGGAGGAAATGTCTCCCCAGGAGAGAAACTGTGCGAAACACAGCCTGACTGCTCCTGCTGCTGCTGCTACTACTTTGCTATGCGAACGATTGATTGAAAATTGATTTCATTATGAACTTGTGATGCATATTCGCCCGACCAACAAGCCACCGCCCGGCCACATATCCTCCTTCACCGCCCGACATTCCCCCAGCAGAGTCCTGTGCATCTCGGTAGATAATTGGATTTCGGAAGGTTGTACCAGGATCCTAGTTCGTACACCCAGAGAAACTCAATTCATAAACATTATAATATAAAAACTACATTCATAAGACCTTAGTTCTATGCAGAACTTAATATAGAATGCTTAATGTCCTTGCTTTTCCCATTATCTTTCTTATATCTTTCTGCTTCCTTTATTTTTTCTGAGTGTCTTGTATTGTGCACTTCCACTCTTCCAATTAGTTATGGAATTTTTGCTGTATTTAAATTTTTGTATCCCCCAGTTAGTCTTATCGGAATGTGTAAGATGAGAGGGGAACTCGGACCGGACCGAGGAGAAACGATTCCCACCCAGACACAGACCCAGGAAATTAAGCCGCTTATGGCCGGGCCATTCGTTTCCTTTTGTTTTTTAATGCTCAGCCAGGCTCCCATCTCCCTGCTCTCCTTTTCCTCCCCTCCTCTCGGCTGGCCCGAAAATATTACTCAGTTGCCATTCCACTTAAGATTCCGCTGGCCAAGTGCACTTGTCCTGGCCACAAATGGCTGTGTTGTCTGTCGCGCATATTTAGCATAAAAGGTGCGGCGGTTCCAAGTCTTCGGCGGGTTCTTGGGCTTTTGATGTTCACTCACCACTTGTTCAGACCCCCTGCCCTTCTCGTCATTGTTGATATTTTGCATCAAAATTCTGACAAACTTGTTCACCCCATTGGGGGGGAGGGGGGGGGGGGGGGGGGGGGAAGAGGGAAAGGGACTAGATCCAAAGCGGAAGTGGCGACATTTTAGGATGTCACTACGAGTTTGAGGTCGCCGCAAAGTGCGCAACACAATTTGCATAATACCCGGTGGGAGGGATGGATGTGGATGTGGATGAGGATGCGGTTGTGAATGAAAGGCAGTCGAGAATGGAGATATGCCGAATGCGGTCTTGAATTTGGTCCAGGTTTTGGGTTACACACTAAGAGAAAAGTAAATAGAAAAGATATAGCTTTGTAGTTTATAGAAACAAATAATAAACCAAGATTTATTAATCTTGCTGAAATCGAATAATCTCAGGATACTAACTAATTATTTAAATACTTAAACTTTAATTAATTTTTCTAACAGTGTATGCAAATAAGCTTGAAATGAACAAGCAGGCGTTGTAATCTTCCTCACTATATAGGTTCAGGCCTGGTTAGGTCTGTAATAACACAGAAACACGAAGTCACCTACCAGCTATTGTTGAGCAAGACACACACACACACACCTACATACATATATATTATTCCCGAAAAAGGATCCCCATCGAAGCACGAGGACATAATGTCCTCGACTCCCAGGACAAGTCGTGCGAGGGCCGAGGCCAGGCAGAAGGCGGAGAACGAGAAAAAGTGCACGTCCGATTTTGAAAGGATCAACAAGCTGGACAATATGCCGCGCGAGATGAACTCCTTCTGGAAAACCGATACCGCTCCACCCAAGTGTCATCACAAGGGCAATCTAATGCTCCGCAACCCCAAGACCAACAAGGGAGCTGGGTATACGTTCGGTGAACGGCAAGCGCTCTCCATTCACGGACTGCTGCCGGCCTCAGTTAGAACTATTGACATGCAGGTGAAATGCTGCCAGTTGGTTGTGGCCACAATGGACACAGCATTCCGGGTAAGTTTTAAGTTTTATATAAGCTTAAGTTTTATATACATATTTATATAATGATTGCAGAGATATTCATATCTCTTTCTCTTGTCGCATGCAAACTGCCGGCTCCTCTACCGTTTTCTACTGAGCAACATCGATCTCTATATGCCAATGCTCGACGCCTCCAGCTATCCCCATTTGCTCGAGTGTCACAAGATGCTGCAGACCTATGTCAGGGGCCTGTACATCACCATCAAGGATCTGGGACATGTACACGACGTTCTGAGAAACTGGCCCATCAGGCACGTCCGCTGCGTGGTGGTGAGCAATGGAGCTTCTGTTCAGAGTTTAGGGGACTTGGGTATCAATAATATGCCCGCCCTGAGCTCCGTAATGCATCAGAATGTGGTCTACAGCGGCATTCATCCGAACTTCTGTATGTGTGTATTCCTGGATGTGGGCACTAACAATGAAGAAAACCTCAAAGATCGCTTCTATATGGGTATTAAGGAGCACCGGGCATCGCAAGAACTCTACGAAGAGCTCTTTGATGAGTTCATGTTTGCGGTTTTGCGAATGTACGGTTCACATGCATTGGTCCTGTGCAAGGACTTTGAGGCCCAGAATGCCAAAAGGCAGCTGGAAATGTACCGAGATCGTCAGTGCATCGTGGATGTGGATTTGCAGTGTATAGCCGCCTGTGCTCTGTCCGGGGTTATAGCGTGTAATAATGCCGTGAAGAGAGTGCTCTTCTCGACCAATATGTTTCTGTTCTATGGGGCTGATCCCACGAATGTGGGTATGGCCAGGCTGTGCATTGCCTACCTGAAGAGGGAGGGCCTCAACGAGAGCAGCGCCAGGGAGAAAATATGGTTCTGCGATGCTGAGGGACTGATTGCGATCGGCAGAGATAACATACCCGAGGCACTGCTGGAGTTTGCCAATCGACACGAGCCCATTGCCACGTTGGTGGAGGCCATACAGCAGTTAAAGCCGAATGTCCTGGTCGGCGGAAGCTCCCAGGCAAATGTCTTTACGCCCGATGTCCTGCGGGCCATGGAGCAGAGTGCCCAGCAACCCATCATTTTCGCCCTATCAAGACCCGCAGCTCTGGCTGAATGCACACCCGAAGCAGCCTTTGCGTACACCAAGGGGCGATGTGTCTTCATCTCGGGATCGCAGCTTCCGCCTCTCAAGTACGCCAACAAGATGTATCAGCCGGGATACTGTAGCAGCCACATCATATTGCCTGGGTTAACACTGGGCATGATGCTGGCCGGCTTCACCACTGTGCCGGACGAAACCTTCTGCGTGGCAGCGGAGCGACTTGCTCAAATGGTTTGGCCAAGTGACTTGGAAATGCGAAACGTCTTTCCGCCGATGAGAAAGATTCAATGCATCAGCTTGCATATGGCCCATGCCGTGTTCACCTACGCCTTCCGCCGTGGCCTGGCAACGCTGTGGCCGCGACCAGAGAATCCCATGGAGTACATCAAGTCCATGATGTACAATTCCGCCTATCATCTGGTCACCGATGAAGTCTACTGCATGCAGGATCGTAAGATTGCTACCACGGAGTCCAAAAATTACTACCAGCTCAACATTTAGAACCTGTACTTGCCTCTAAGCCATTATTAGTAAAGGGACAAGCAAAGGACATTGAAGGGGTCTAACTGTGGGTTGTGCAGGGTTGCAGGGCAAATTGCATGGCATATCATGTCTAATAACAGTTGTTGGCCCAGTCCGTCGCATATTGATTTCGATTCGAACCCAAGTCGGAGTGCAAGTACGCCAGCGGGCAATTAATTGCATGCAATTTTCATGTGTCAACTCATGCTGTGTGGCAGTACGTACCTACAAACGTGAAACACTAAGAGAAAATTTAAGCATATTGTAGAAATAATCTATATCTTGAATTCCTTTAACTTAAATATTGTTAGTTTTGGGAAAATATTAGGGAACTAGCCTTTGGTTAGTCTAAACTCCCAGTTAAATATCAATTTATCATTTAAATTCCTAGAATTATAATTTTTCCTATTTTTCTGAGTGTGTGTAGCGGGTGTTTTCAGGTGGTTCTGAATTCTCCAGTGACTGCAGTCGAAACTATCGCCGTACAACAATAAAATAATTGAAACAACCACCATAAAATGGTAGAAAACACAGCCACAACAAAAATGCAGACAAATTAAATTGCCCGAATGTTGCTCGACTGAGTGTATACGTGTGTGTACGAGTGTGTCGTCTGGCTTTGACAGGTGTGCGTCTGAGCGAAAGCATGATATTCCATTCCATTTATCAATACGGCAAATGAAATGCAACCCGGCAACTCCGGTCCGCTTGTGTGTGTCGTGTGTCGCTTTCCTCTTTGTCACATTGAATTATTTGCTTAGGTTTTTTACTACATTTTCCGGGGATCGTTTATCGGCTAGCTTTTTGGGCATTGAATAGAGCGTGGCTGGAATTTTCATTAGCCACATATTTTGATGGGGCATCAGGTGCATTTGACTCTCAATCACTGGAAACAATGTCTGAGACACCCGCCAGATTTTATTGGGTTTCAATTACAAATGGCATTTTCAGGCTAAGCTGGACCCCAGGAGATGACATCGAAGCCAATTGTTTTGAGATCCTGTGCATTGATTTGATGTCCGGAGAGTTCTCGAATTACGCCTTGAACGTTTGCAGTGCCCTGAAAGCAAAGGGGGTTTGTTGTTAAAAATTAGGAAAATAAACAAAATAATCAAAATTCAAATTAAATGGCTTCAGAAATTTATAAATATTTATAAATAAAACTCAGACACAATTCCGTATAGTAATTTATAATCATAGTTCACCAAGTCAATGACATCTCATTAAAATATTCCTATGACTTGCATGATTTATTGTTGATTAATTAAAACGGTGAGCAAGAAAATCTGTACCAATGACTCAGTGTCTTTAAAGATTAGAACTCTTACCCAAGCAGCTTCGCATTTCGTTTTGAATTCTGGACTCCTCAGGGCCTCATAAAACTTGGCAAATATAGCACTTTTCTGGCGTTTCTCATTGATCAGAGCCACAAAACGATCACGGGGCAGATGAGTTAGTATTTCCTGCACAAAGCTGGTGAAGGAACCCAAGGAACCTGCCTCTGAGACCGGCTGGAGTAGGACAAAGACTAATTCCTCGCTGATTGAATTGGCAAGCGATCGACGATGTCGATTACTAAAGTCATGACTCTTGTAATAATGATGATGCTTGTGATGACTCCGTTTTTTTCCCAAGGTCGTATCATTGAGGTGCACAAAGTTAATCAAATCCACAACTTCGGGCAGAGACTCGGTGCGCTGTTGAAACCTCTTAAAATCGGAGCTGCGCAAAAATTTTACAGCTTTGCGAAAGCCAGAATCCGTAATCATGTGCTCGGCAACGATTTCATCGATTGTGACACTTGGGATCAGTTTTTGAAAGTCTCGTAGCTCGTTTATTAGCTCCGGTGAGTACTTCACTGCCCTGGGATTGCGAAAATGTCCCGAGACTAGCACAACACCCAGCAGGAGAATTTGTAAAACAAGCTCTAAGGTTGACATTATTTTTGATTTTTGGTTTATAACATTTCTTATTTAGTCGGTTTTATAAGCTCTTCTTCGCTCCGCGGTTTGTTTATTACTGCCTACTTGATATTTCTGGGGGAGATTAAATTATGTACAAATGTACATATTGCTTGAATACCCTTAAAATAAAGAGGTATGCATAATTTTGAAGGAGATTTGTGGGGAGAATTATGAAAAAATATAAAATAAATTTAGAAAAATATTTATTGGCAAATAAGATCACAGTTTGTCCCTCTGAAATAACATCAATGAGAAACTGGATAGAATATGTATGTATACAAACCCAAAAGTGTACTTCCAACTATTAATATTACTACTTACCATTTTATAAATAAAGTCTATTTCGAAAAGAGTATTCCAAAGTCTATTTGTATAAACGAATTTTCAATTTCTCTGGTTATCGCTGTTTTTTCCCCTCACATTCTTTATTCGAGCTCATTGGCATGGGAACTCTGATTCGACTCTGAGCAAGTGCAGTTAGACTTGAAATCGGTTCCTTGATTTCCCCTCTCTACAGTCGCTTCCCCAAATAAAAGACCACACTGTTATGACTTGCTTATTAAAGAATCTTATCACATTTATTTACTGCATTTTACTTTAATGTGTTTACACCTAATTTGTTTTCTTACTTTGTTTCTGTTTTTCTGTTTTTCTGATTTTTTGTTCTTTTCCGGAAATATTTCGATAGCTCGTAGACCAATCTGCGTTTGAAATTGTTCGAATGGAACCATTAATTGGGCGAATTCGAATTATTTGTAAGCGCAAATTTTCTTTTATTGTATGAATACTTTGTAAAAGTCGTTTATCTATTTATGTATATATATATATATATATTTACCGCGAATATTTATTTACCTTGTATTAAATATTTTTACAATGAATTGTTCGTTAAGTACTCAATTAATATTAATTTTCATCTTTAATTGCCGCAATGGCAATTTGATTCATTTTTTCTGCGTGTTTTTTCCGAGTTTTCATTTGTTTTTCCTCTCTGGCTTGCGTCTATTTGTTTATTTTTATTTTTTCTTTTACTCAACATCATGTGATTGTCATACAAAACATTTCACATAATCTTTAAATTATTTACAATAAATTTGTTTGAACGAAAAAACTCTACTGAAGGCAACGCAAAAACATTTCATCCATTAAAGTTAGAAGCTCAGAGCATTAGTAGCTTTTAAATATACTTTTGAATAGTTTTTCTCCTGTGGTTTTGGTTTAGTTCATGTACAATGGCAATGCTAAAAATGTTTGCTATCTTTGTTTTTTGGGTATAAATCCTAAGATGAAAACATTAAAAATTTTGCCGAGAAAATCTTTAGAAAAATATTTCGAGTGTGTGTGTGTGTGAGAGAGTAATGCTTACGTTTTGGATTTTTCTTTTTAATTTAAACATTTCTGCTGCAAATACCTATTTTGGTTTCGAGTTCTGTGAAGCGCTTAGTTTTTCCAAGATTTTTGTTTTTTTTTTTTGATATTTTTGTTCTATATTTTACGGCAGTTTTAAGTGATTTTCCGGGTATGTGTGCGTGAATGGAGTTTCGCCAGTATTTAATTTAAAAAAACGTATCTATTTGCCACACCAACTTACCTAGGCTACGTTGGGGTAAGTGTAATCATGAGCATGTTGGTCTCAATGCAGTAACTTCATGTATCTAGAACTATATGTCTTTATATTACGCATACGCATTTAATATATATATATATATATGTAACTATGTATTGCTTATCGTAAACATTAGGCCAACGCACCATCTATACAAGAGCGAGTTAATGCCGAATCGAGAATTCCAAATCAAAATCGGAGTCGAGTAAAAAACTAAATTAATGCTGATTCACTTATTGACTAAAGCCCTCCTATTTACAAATCGCCTTAAGCTATATTCCATAGCCACCGATAATATTATATATATTTATATGTGTACTGTGCGTTCTTTATCCTCCTTCTATTTCCGGTTTGTTTTGGCTATCGTTATAAGTTGGTTCCGTATCCGTACTTGTCTATGACCTAAACATGGGCAGCTAGTTGTGTGTGTGTGTGTGTGTTTCTTACGCTAGTTTAGTCAAACAAATATTGCTAAGTAATATACAAATTCGTTTAAGATCTTCCCAACCCCAAGAGCCCGAACGAGTTCTCGGAAACCGAACTAAATCGAAATCAAAATCAAATCGTTGCGCCTCATCAGCTGTGAGCTACTCTCGTACATTTTTTCGTTAATACTTTTTGCCTTGGGTCAGATTCTCGCTTAGGTGGTTGCAGTTCCATCTGTGTCTGTATCTGTATCTGTATCTTTTGCTGTATCTGTATCTGTATCTGTTGCTGTATCTGTTAGATTAGATTATCCTTAACCTTAGCTCGAAGTAGAAATAGTGTCGTAAGTGTTTTCTGTGTGAGTGTAAAACCGTAATTTCCATTTGACTTATGGCAGGATCCTTTTGCTAGTAACTTTTCTCGTTTACTCCATCTTTGTATATCAGTTATTAGTTATTAAGTTATGTCGAAAATCATTCAGTTTAGACGCTGACAACATCTCAAAAAACGAAACGAAACAATGACGAAAAAACGCATCGAAATTATTGGAAATATTGTCGATTTTAAAAGCTTAAAAATTTCAGTCTTTGTAGTGGTTTTTCCTTCTTTTTCTTTTTCTTTTTCTTTTTCTTTCTCTTTTTTTTTTGTTTTGTTTCTTAGCTTTTCCTTTTAGTTTTCCTCGTCGTCCCTTGTCACATTCTCATAGATGTTCTCCACACAGATTTCTTGGGTGCTCACTCTGTTTGGTTTTGCTCCTCTGCGCCTGCAAACAAAATACATCCGAATAAAGCAAATATGTTTAGATATAGAATGTGAGTCTTTGTTGTTTAGTGTGGACAAGAGAGAGAGAGAGAGAGGCAGAGGAGGAGGAGGAGTGGGAGAGTGGCGGGCTAGTGTGGGTTGTCTTACATGGGCACTCAACTTACATTTACATTTTAACTAGAAACTTTAGAACGAACACGAAAATGTACAATTTGCGGTGGGCGCTGGCCACGCCCTCCGAGGACGACGACGACGACGACGACAGAAACTCAAAGCTGTACAAGTACGCTGGACATTTCGTTTTCGAGGAGCATCAGCGGCAGTCGAGGGAGGATTGGACAAAGGACATTTTTGGTTAGATTTCGTCAGGGTCTACTGGCAGAACTACAGCTACTGGTTATGTTGGGACTGGTAATGATGGTGTGCGGCACCGAAAAATCATTCTGACACTCAGGAATATGTAGTTTATATTTTACTTTAAATTCTTGACAAAACTCTGCACAAGAACCTTGAATTAAGACAAGTCTGTATATCCTGACTTCTGACAAATAATTTATATATAAACATGCATTGCCCTAGTTTCCTGATTTTTGTTTTACTTTCTCCTCACTTTTAACTTTCGTATTCTTGATTGCAGAATGATTTTTTGTACCGGCACACTCACTGATTATGCAGGGGCTGAGATACATAGCATGTGTTGGGTTATTTTTGGGGTAACTTTCAAGGATACTCACTTCTGGGTCAGACCAAGGCATCGTTGCTGAACACATCGTTCACGTGCTTGCCGTCGTTGCTGCTGCTGCTGCTGCTGATTGGTCCTGCTTTATCCTTGAGGCCGCATTGCTAATAAAAAGGAAATTCAAGAGAGAGGGGGGAAGCACTTAGATCTCTGCCAGCAAATTACAAAATAATTAAAACTCAAAAAGCCACCCCCACCCCACACCTGACGCCTGAAAAATTAATTAAAACAATTAACGGCAGCTGGCGCCCAACCCAAAATTATATGTATTATATTCCCAGAGATCCCAGGGATACACACCTCCTGTTTGGCCTGCCATTGCTTCATGGCCGATTTGTATTTCTCGAACTCATTGCACCAGTGCGAGTAGATTTTCTGATAGTCCTGCTTCTGGGACGGCGGCGAGCATCTAAGTGGGGGGAGGTAGGGGGAGAAGTGAACAATAAGTTATTGACATTTTCACGGAAATTAGGCAGCAAGGGAGGGAGTTGATAGGTCTGCAGGGTTGCCAAGTAATATATAAAATTTTGAGGGCAGTTAGTTCCTTCAGACTCATTCAAATTTTATGGCTTAATATACTTTTATTAAAGATTTATAATGCAGATTTATTAATCTAATAAGAACTAGCATAGAGAAGGTTAGAAACTTATGATTTTTTAAATTTTGAGTAACGAAAATATTATTGTATACAAATCTGTGCCACATTATAAATATTTAATGTAAAAAAGTTAAAATATGTTTGCAAAAACCTTTAATATTTTTTCTAAATACTAATATTAATACCAATATATTAATATACTAAAAATACTAATATATTAAAAATATACCTAGAAATAACTCCCATTAGAAGTTAAAATTTTGGCAACCCTGAGAGTCCTTATTTACTTTTGTGGCTGACTCACCTGTGGGCATCCACGGTGACGCCGTAGCTGCAGAGCAGTGTCCCATCCAAGTAGCTGTCATAGCGTCCGCCATCGCCCTCGTTCACCGCCAGGAGCACCAGGCCGCCCTCGTTCGTCTCGATGTATTTGGTGGGCGTGTAGCGCACCTCGTAGCTGCCAGACAGAGATGGGAGACAGTGAGACAGAGATTGCGAGATGGCCATAGAGATGGCTATGGAGATGGCTGCTGCGATATGGCGCGCAGGGGATTTTCCATTTTCTATTCGCATTTCGCATTGGAAACGCACAATAAAAATCAATATAAGCTGTGTGTGTGCGCACACAGACTTTGGTGAATTCTGCGACTATTATTGGGTCGCACCGTCGCAGTCGCGTCGCGTTGCCTCGAAAGTTGAAAGTTTTTCCATTACTTGGGCCACCAGCAACAGAAGCGGCAGCGTAAACGCCAAAAAGCAGTCTGGGAGCACATTTTAAAGTGTCAATTTACCGCAGCATTGGCACGGCTAAGTGAGATGAAGCAGCTCAACGGTTTCCCATTTCCCCTTCCCCCCTACCAACATTATTCGCTTTCAATTTTCCCCGAGATTTTCCGATTCAGATAGATGAGAAGGGTGTGGTGTGAGGTTTACCCGCGAATAATCAGAGGACAATAGTCTCTTGGTATTAAATTTACTTTTCAGGAATCCAAGCAATTGGAACATCAACTTTCGATATATTCATTTTCTATTCCCCTCAACACTCACCGTCCCTTTTCCGTGGAATGATGGTACCAGCGGGTCTGCTTCTTCCTCAGCACTTCCGGCATCTTGACGAAACACGAGAGATGCAGTGTCTGGCCATAGGAGGAGGTTACCTTCTTCTTCAGCACACTCGTGTCACAGATGCCCGACGTCTCGTTGGCCACATCTTGAAGTAGACCCAGCTGGTAGGGACGACAGGCTTTCACCTCCTTGTCCCAGCCGCAATAAGGATCCGCAACGCAGCGGAAACAACTGTCATAGCGACGGGCACACATGGCCATGTCGATTTGCTTGACCTGATGATCGGTGGCCAGGTAGAGGGAGCCCGTCTTGTGGCTCAAAGTCAACTCTCGGATTGGTTCGTTGTGCGGCGAGGCCTCGAAGATGTCCACCAGGTTGGAGTGCCGCTGGCCGTAGTGCATAAACTGCACTATCTTGTAGATGTGGCCCGAGGTTGTGGCCACAAAGTACACGAGGAACTCCTGGTTTAGCTTGTCGATCCGTATCCTGCGGGTGAAGCATCACGAGAGGGGAGCAAAAAAAAAAGAAAGAAAGAAAGAAAGCCAAGAAAAAGCAGCGTTAGTGTCAAGCGCTTAACTGAAAACACATCCTGCGGCACTTTGTTCACAAGTTCCGGCCAAGACAAAACATTTTTCGCTGCCAGAACAGCTGTCAGGACACAGCCAGCCCAGCAGCCCTGTGCACTCCTCGAAAAATAATAGAGATAATTATGTTTTAAGGTATTTATAAATCATTTAAGAGGATGAGAACATAATAAAGCCAAGATGTGAGGCCTTAAAAGAAGATTTAAACCATAAATCGCTTATTAAATTCTTTAAAAAGAAATAGCATAAGTTTTTTAGCTTTAAAAAAATATAAGAAAATTATTAAACTCCATTTTCTTCGCGTGCAACCCCATATATACTCGTATAAACCCGACAAATGTCAACAAGGATACTCCCATGCGACTGGCTCCGTGCCAGGCTGGCAGACAACTGGCTGGCAGCGCTAATGAATACGGCTCTCACTTACTTGTCCACCACCAGCTTGGTGAGGATGACGTCCCGCTTGAAGAAGACCGGATTGCCAAATTCATGATCGACCGCCTTGTCCATTAGCGGATGTTTGCGAATGAAATTCAACACGGAGTCCGGCAGCGTGGCGGTGTCGTTGTGGCAAGTTCCCGGACGTGGCTCCGGCACTTTGGAGTTCAGCACGGGCAGCCAGGCGCTGTTCGAGGTGGCCTGCTCCTTGAATTTGCCTGGATGTGAGGAGAGAGAGAGAGAGGGGTAAAAGTTGAGTGCCGGGCAGTAGTGTGCTGCACTTAATTTATGTGTGTCAGTGCGGTGAGAGTGCTGATTTGTGGCACTCGCACTTGGTAAATAAAATAAAATATACAATTTAAGAATCATTGCCAGTACTTTCTGTGGTTTCTGCATCAACATTTCATGAATATCCAGGGTTAATGAATTATAACTAGCAGTATATATTATTTAAAGTTTTTTTTACGATTGCTATTAATGAATTCCAGACTTTAGAGCTTTAATTTAAGTTTAGTTAATTTAAATCCTTTATTAACATCAGATTTTGCTTCTTATTCCTTTAAAAGTTTAAACTTAATTAATTTTTATAGTACCAAGGCATCCTGTATATCATTTTCAGAGTCCTGGCCATGGCCTGTCAAGGATAAAATACAATTTAAGAATCATAGCCTGGCCTTCGAGTGCGGCTGCATAATCGTTTGTTGCCATAATTAATTGCTTTGGCTTTCCACATTTATTTTTATATTATTTTTTTATCACACTCACTGCTTGCTGTCTGTGCAACATGCCCGCAAACTTTTCGTAATGAATTTTAAGTGTATGCCAGATTTTTTGCAGCACTTTGCCCTGTGGCTCCGTCTGTGTGACTGCGTCGTCTGTGTGTTGTCTGCCTGATTGTCTGCCTGTCAGTCTTGGCACCGCTCCACACACACACCCAGAGCAACTTTACGGTGTTAATGAACTTTCCAGGCCAAGTTGGGTTCAAAAAAAAAGTGTTGTCCGTGGTACGTACTCATTACTTTGACCAAAAAAGCCCCGAGTCCCCCACGAAGTTAAAGAATTCAAGGCGAATGTGAGACTGTTTCAATAAAAGAGGCAGGGATATGTGTGCCAGGACCTGGCAGACCTGGTCCTGTGGGTAGGTGGTGCCACCATCAATTCAATGCGCACCATTTAACGCTCAAATTCCAGGGACAAGGTCTCCACCTGTGCGCGTAATTTCATCCGCAGTCACTGGCGAAATGGGAATCCCCCTCAAGAATTATGGACAGTGCAATAAATCACACAAGCGGACCACACTCGAAGGAAAAAGGTCTAGTTTCAATTGGAAAATTAAATAGTATTATAAATAAAATCATTATAATACTAGAAGCACTCTTAAAAATTTAGGAAAATTCAGTTCATTCAGTTCTTTAGCTATTTTTTTATACTCAAAGATATAATCATAATAGGAAATAATTCTAAGTAGAATATAATATTTTATAAAATTTTCTTTGGTATAAACTCACCATCAAAGGCCGCATTAATATCCCCTATATCATAGCTACATACTGCCGATCCAATCAGACCATTTGTATTCGTTGTAAACGTGGCATAGAACTTGGTATCATCCGTGGGCATCTTGTACACCGATTGTATCTCATTGAAGTAGAAGGGAAACTCGCTGGATATGCTGCAGTTCATGCGTGCCTTCAGGTAAGTTGCCCAATTCTGGCTAATCATATATTTGCCGCCACGATCATTCTTACAGACTCTGGCCACACGGGAATAAACCGCCTTGCCGCAATTTATATACTCCACAGCATGTTCCCGGAAGAAGAAATAGACAAACTCGCCGATCTCGAAGGAGCCAACAAAGTTGGGTTCTGAAATATTTATAGAGGAATGTTTTATTAGTAAATAATAAAGTTAAAGTATTTGAAAAGTCTTTAAAAACTCCTTTCCTTAATTTTCAACTTATAAACTTTAATAATAAATTTCTTTTGAATTATTTTCATAACTTTAACTTACTGTCAAGCAGCTTGGAATCGTATTTGACGGTCCTCTTGAAGTTGGCCTCCTTGCGTCCATTCGTCAGATTGTAGAGGTCCGAGCGAAATATGACGGAATCCGCTTTGGTGAACTCTGCATTCGTGCCGGCGTACTGCAGTTTGTTAGGGGAACAAAAAACGGGGATCGGGAACGGAAACAAGAACGAGAACGAGAACGAGAGACACAATCGTGGTTAGCAAGCGGCGACTGATGATAAGGCCCGAACATCACGCATACGCCCAGTAAGCCAAGGCACGCACGCACACAATTACGCACAAAGTGTACGCACGTGCCTCCCTCTCTGTTCGCCCTCCTCTGGCTTCTCTGTGTGTGTGTGTATGCCCTGCTCTAATTTAATTTCAGCTGCTTTATTGCTGTCTTTTCTACCGTCTTTTCTGTCTTTAAAATTTTCCTGCCTGCGCGTCCCGAAACACAACTTTGCCAACTTCCCCGTACCGTCTCCGTCTCCGTCTCCGCCGGGGCCTTTACTTTTGTAATTTTATTACAATTGACATTTTTCTTTTTATTTGTGCCTTCCTTTATCCTTACTTTTATTCCACTTCCGCTTTCGGGTCTGAACTTACCAGGGCGGGCAAACCGAAGGGATTTCCGTTCTCCACATAGACGGCGGTTGAGTTGTCAGCGGGATCGTAGGGACACTTGCCAATGCCCAGGCCGATGCCGGGCACGTACTGGGATCTGGGTAAATGTGTTAAGTTTGCCTAAGGGTTGAAATGGGGTTTTTTTTTGTTTTTTTTGGGTGTATTGGGTGTTTGGATGTTTGAATGTTGGAATGTTGGGGGTTATGGGAAAAGAGTGGGAGAGAGAGCAAAGCGAAAAGCGCATTAGTTGACTTTAATTTTGGCCACCCGCTGGCTGAAATGAACTTCAAAACTTGACTGACATTCACAATTAGGCACATTGATGAAGTCCCTTGGAAAATCCCTTATTTTGCCTTTTAAATTTTGGCTAAAAAGGAAGTTTTTACGTAAAAGAGAAAGGATTTTTTACAAGGACTTAATCGTGTATTATTTAAATTAGTTTTATGTTGGTTGAGCTTTAAACTTGTATGAAAAGTCAGTGGAGTTAAGTTCAAATATTTCAAAACCAATTGAAAAATATTTACTTATAAATCTAGAAAGTCTTTATGAATATTTTCCAAAGGTTTAACCCTTTTTTTAATTAGATTTCCAAGTGTACTTACATTTATGACGTAATCCTTGGGATTGTGGGCGTTGGTCCCGCAAACATACAGCTTCTGGCCATTGAAGTTCATCGGCTGGATAACCCTTATGTGATTGCGGCACTCCACCTTCTTGTCAAGTGCCCCAGAATTCAGGGTTTGTATTGAATTTGATATTTGTTTTTGTGTAATTTTAGTAAATGTTAGAAAATCATAGTTTTAAGGAAATCAAAGAGTGGGTTGTTGTTTTTTTTTTGTGTGTTTGTGGTTTGCAAAATGGAAATGGAAAAGGGCGAGGCCGAGGCATGAGTTTGGTTCACAAATTTATTGGTTTCATTGACATAGACACAAAATTTTGCACATGCTTTTGGTATGGATTCAATGGTTAATGGTTCGCGACTCACCTCCCGCTTCCCTTTGGACACACAGTTGAGGATATCCGAGCCGGTGGGCTCCAGGATGAGGACATCGCGCTGGAAGAATGAAAAATGGCATCGAGTTCAAATTTATGTTGGCCAAGTTTATTGAAACCGTGCTGGAATTCAATGCTGCAGATGTTCAACCAAAGGCACGCGCCAAAAAGTATTTTTTCGGTAGACTAGCATGTCCTGGCAGTATTTTCTTTATTTTTTTATTATTGTTATTTTGTATGTGGCTCACGTTGGACATTTGTTTATTTAATTCGATTCGTTTTTCCCTCCCTCTCTTATTTTTAAGCGACACTTGAATCGACAATGAATCTCCTTTTGGAGTTTGTCTTTCTGCAAATACTTTTGCCTAAGTGAAAGCCACAAATCAATGAGGGGGCGAAAAAGCCATCGACTGACAATTTTTATGCCTGACATATAGACACAATATCCGGTGGCTGCGAGGATGCACTTTCCACTTTTATTTCCACTTGCCCAAAGTGTCAGTCCTTTTGCCGATCGAAAGGCACTGGGAAAGTCTAAGTGCTGCTGCCTTCAAATGGAATTCCTTTTGGCCGTTCGCCGGTCTCCGTTCACCGCTCTCCGCCCAGCAGTCAGCACAAATAATTGCTGTTAAAAGCATTTGCTACGTCTCAGGAGGTGGCGATAGTGCACTGGGCTGCTGCTGCTGCTGCCGCCTTGCAAGGACGCCAGGACGACGACAGAAAAAAAAGTGGCGGAAAACGGTTGAACGGTCAGGGGCGGATATTGATAGTTGAAGATGGAATCATTAAAGTGCAATTGCTGGCTGTCAGTGACAAGTTGGTCACTCACAAATGCAGAAGGCTGAGGCTTAAAGGGTTTTCTCTACTATAAAGTATAATAAATCATGAATAATGGAATTTATAAAATCTAGGTCACAAAATTGTATTTATTATTTAAATCTCTAAAAGTGCGAATAATTCTGTAAAGATAATACCAGATATGCATTAAATCTTACCTCACAAATCGATTGGCTGATGTTGCGCAGATTTAAACGAAAGATGCGATCCCTGGAGAAGAGAAAGAGAAAAGCCAAGAAAACAAGAAAATGAATTAGCATGGTAAAGAGGAAAACTTTGTCAGCCCCACCCCCTTCGAGACTCGAGTTAATCCCGAACTCGTGCCACCTCATGCGATAAGTTAATGCCGCCGCACCAGTTGCCAGCTGTCTGGCCTCCGTAAGCTCAAGCTCATTGACATTTTCCTGCTGCTGCTGCTGCTGCTGCTGCTGCTTTTCTTTTATATGTTTTCGGGTTGAAAAATTGTTGTCGCGCGCACAAACACACACCTGTCAGGCCTGCCAGTGTACTTATTGCAGTCAGTGTGCCCTGATTGATTGATATGTCGAATGTGTGGCAATATTGCCGGGCAGGCAGACGCAGGCGGCTTTAAGCGACGCCATCCGACCACTCGAAACTTTTGCGGCGCCGCGGAAAACAAAAGGAAAATTCAAAGGGGCCGGCAGCAGTGTGTTTTATGTAGTTCCTGACACTGCCGAGTTTTTTGGGTGTACTCTTTCTCTCTCTCTCTCTCCCTTTGCCCCGTCAACCCGGAGACCATTAATCTTCATTTCCCTGCCGGGACGCTCCCTAGGAACAGCAATCGCTGACGAGAGCCGCCAGCTGTGGTTGGTGGATCGTCCGGGCTTGCTGGGTTCTCGGTGGTTCCATGGGTCTCCTCCACGAGTCAAGTGGTAATTTTGGTTACTTTGTTTGCCCCCCCTCTTAGGCGACCATCTCCTCGTCAGCTCTGCCCTGGCCGTGTCTTCCTTCGGGGTTCCTAAAAACCGCAAACTGTGAAAATGCGGCGGTGTTCAACTTGCCACAGACAAATGAGCAGACGCGGGAACGGGAAAGTTGTCAAATTGCAGGGGCAAAGGCAGAGGCAGAGGCAGACTCTGCCGGTGGCGGCATTAATTCATAATTATGTATGCCGACAGTGTGGCCAGGAGTCCTGGAAAAATGAAATATGCATTCCCCCGGACCTTCCTGTGTCCCAAAACGGAACTTTCTAATTGCCGGCAGCCGGAAAAGTAAGTTTACCGAAAATTATAGGAATTTTTCTACATTAAAAGGGTCTTCAGTATAAATTCTATATTAAAGTATGTTAATAACTAATTGTATCAATAATTCAAGGCTTAGTTTGAAAGGGAAATATTTCTGAGGGAAAAAAATGATTTGTAAAGCCAAAGGACACCCCAAATCCTAATTCTAAGCCTATAAATTTACCAAAATAAATTAGTTATACTTACATGGCTCCCACATATAGCGCATTATTGCGCTCATCCATGTAGAAAGTCTTGTAGTGCAGCGGGCCACAGCTAAAGTCCTTGACATGATCTGCAAGTAGACGAAACAAAGACAAGATTGAGTATACGCCGTGTGTACATTGATTAGGCAAAGACTTTGGCAGTTAATTAAGGCCTAATCAAACTGTCAACAGCAGTTAGGCTACAACCAAAAAAAAAAACCCCCAAATGAACTAATTAAACTATTATAATTTCCGAACAACAACAACAACAGCAACTAGAAACACAAAGAGAAAGTTAATTTATGGGGGCCAGAATCCAAGGGCCGGAAAGTAAATACAATACAGGCAGAAGGACCAACCAACCAACCAACCGGGCTCCACGGCCATGTCCTTGCACATTTGACACTGACAGTGTCACGTAGTCCTGCCCAGCAAATGTCACGTGCCCAAGGCCCCAAGTCCTGGAACCCAAAGTCAAGTCGCAAAAAGTTGCACCGCTGTCAATGTCATTAACAAAAGATTGAGGCATTTAGCTGAAATTTTTACGACATTAAGTTGTCAACTAATTTGGCACAATTAGTAGGACAACAACAACAGCAGCAGCAGCATCAGCAGGAGCAGAAACACAAATACAGAGAAGAGAGGACAAAGGACAGTGGCTGGACAACTTTTTATTTTTTGTGCCAAAGCCTGAGCAAATCCTTTGATGGCCGCGCTAAGAGTCATTTGTGTTGACTTGGCCAGCTTCTTTTGTCCCCGGCCATTGGGCATTCGACACTGACAACCCCTAATGGCCAAGGAGACAACAACAACAACAACAACAACAACAATAGCAGTTACACAAGAGATTTCCATAATAATGCATAATGAGTGATAGATACGGAACTGTTTTTCCTTACGGCCTCATGCAAATTAGTCTGCCTCTTGGACTTGGACTTCTTCAACCAGATTAACCCCGAAATATTGCAGGAGTTTGGAATTGTTTTAAAGGTTATTACTTATTTTATACTCTGGTAATTACTCTTCCAAAGTAGGATACAAATTTACATTTATTTAGCCAGAAGAGGCTTTGAAACCTTTATCAGTATTCTATTTAGTTTGTTAAAAAATTAAACATATAAAAAACATATTCCCATAAAAATATTTAGATACTGCAGATGACTCAAATTTGGGTAATTGTCCCTGTACTCTTACAGTAGCAAGATGAGTTTCCTAAGGGCTTTCAACTGTGGCCTTAACCGACTGACCCAGACACCTCAACGGAACAGCAGCCAATCCAGTCTGCTGCAGGGCCAAAAACGTGAAACTTCTACACACGACGTAATTCGAACGCCATTGAATATTGTTTTCTCGTCCAAGTACAATAAGGTAGAAAAATAACCAATTTAATACATCCTTAGAGGGATCTTAATCCTCTTCCTTACAGGCCCTGGCCTTTTCCTTAGAAGAACGTCAGCGTCTGAATATCCATGGTCTTCTGCCCGCCTCTGTACGCTCCTGTCAGGATCAGATGGACGCCATTGAGACCAACTTCCACTCGTTTGAGTCGAATGTGGAGAAATATCGATACTTGAGGTCCATGCGGCTGAGCAACGAGCGAATGTACTATCAATTTGTAGCCGATCACATAACCCAGGTCCTGCCCATTATATATACACCCACGGTGGGCGTGGCCTGCACTATCTTCGGCATGCTGTTCCGGGAAATAAGTGGTTTATATATAACCAAACACGATCGCGGCCATATGCAGCAGGTCCTTTCGAATTGGCCGAAATGTAAGGAAATTACAGCAGTCTGTGTGACCGACGGCGAACGTATTTTGGGTCTGGGTGATCTTGGAGCCAATGGCATGGGCATATCTATTGGCAAAATGGATTTGTACACATCCTTAGCTGGAATTCCGCCTTGCAAACTGATGCCTATTTGCTTGGATATCGGCACCAATAATCCCGTGCTCCATGAGGATCCTCTCTATATTGGCCTGCGAGAAAAGCGATTGAGTGGAAAGGAGTACGAAGACTTTGTTGATGAGTTCATGCAAGCCGTGGTGGAGACCTTCGGCACCAAGACTCTCATACATTTCGAGGACTTTGCCACACCGAATGCCTTCAAGTTTTTGAAAAAGTATCAGCATTGCTATTGCAAATTCAACGACGATATTCAGGGTACGGCAGCTGTGGGCGTGGCCGGATTGCTGGGCATCCAGCGATTGACCAAGATCCCGCTGGAGGAGCATGTTATCCTATTCGCGGGAGCAGGCAGCGCCGCCATGGGTATATGCGGTCTGCTCAAGAAGGAGCTATTGTCCCGCGGGCTCAGCGAAGAGCAGGCCGCACAGAATATATACATTTACGACCAAGAGGGACTTATAACAAAGGAGAGAAAAAATGTGCCAGAAGATATCCAAGCGTTTGCCAAGTGCTCGGAGCCTATAAAATCCCTGGAGGATGTTGTGGAGAAGTTTAAGCCCTCGATTATAATGGGTGCCACAGCAGCACCTGGACTTTTCTCCGAGAAAATCATCCGCTCCATGGCTGCGAATCACGAACGACCCGGCATTTTTGCCTTTTCGAATCCCACCAACAAGGCGGAGTGTACTGCCGAACAGGCCTACAAATTCTCTGATGTATTATTCTTACATTTCTTTATTGATTTATTAATTTTTATCTCTCTTAATCCCTTTTAGGGTCGCGCCATCTTCTCGGCGGGTTCCCCTTTTCCGCCTGTAGAGTTCAATGGCAAACGTCTGACTCCTGGACAGGCCAATAACTGTCTGGCTTTTCCCGGTGTGGTCTTGGGAGTCCTTGCAGCCTTGCCCCGGACAATACCAGACGAGATCTTCCTGCTTTCCGCCCACGAGCTATCCAAATATCCCTCCGAAGAGGAGCTAAAGAGTGGCAATATCTATCCTAAGGTTGTGCAGGCCAAGGCTGTGGCCTCTAAAATTGGCTATGAAGTGGCCAAGTATATATTTGATAAGGGTAAGAAGAAATACTCCATTGGAGAGAAGATTTACTGCATATCCTTTATGCTATAGGTTTATCACACATATATCCGCCGCCCAAGGATCTCTGCGATTTGTTGCAAAAGAACACATACGAACTGGAGCATGGCAGCTCGCTGTCCGAGACTTGGCCATATCCGAATCCAAAGCCAAATCCCAGTCCTGGAAAGCAGAAGGCAAAAAAGAATCTTCCTGGGAAGAAGCCTCCACAGAATAAACTTCCAGCGAAGAAGCCTCCTCAAAATAAACTTCCAGAGAAGAAGCCTCCACAGAAGAAAAAGTAGGCCACTTCAAACTGAGAATATGAAATATCTGTTTGGTGTTCATTTTTCTACAGTTCGTACATATGTATGTGTGTACAATTTTCTAATCAAAAACAAAAAAAAAAAAACAAAGTTTAAAATTCAAAATTAACAAATTTTTAGATAGACTCGATTGCAATGATCACAATGGACATGACATGCATGGTTTCCCTGCTAAGGTCTTTTCGGCATCATTCCTTACGTACATCCCTCATCATGTTCCAACGGAGAATCAGCTATAACGATGACATGGATCACATAACGAGGCCCAACTGGCGTATTATTATAGATGGCAGACGAAATAAGGTGAAGAATTCAACAAATAAAATCTCAAGAAAGCAAGAAAGCGAGAAAGCTTTGCCCAAATAATATTCCATTGCATGCTTAGTTAGAAATATAATCAAATCTTGCTTAAAATGTATATTTTTTTCAGGGCCTTGCTTTCACCATCGAGGAGAGACAGCGCCTAGGACTCCAAGGCCTATTACCCTGCTCGGTACGTACCATGGAGGATCAAATATTGGCCATCAAGGCGAACTTTGATGCACGACCAGCAAATCTCAATCGCTTCACTTACCTGAATGCCCTGCATAATCGACATCGGCGACTCTACTATCGCTTTATTCGAGAGAACATCGAGGAAGTGCTGCCCATCGTCTATACACCGACGGTGGGCGATGTGGTGAACACCTTTGGATTGAATTTCCAGTTTGCCAACAGCATGTACGTGAGCATTTATGACAAGGGACATATCATGGAACTGTTGCACAACTGGACGGAACGGAATGTCCAAGCCATTTGTGCCACCGATGGCGGCAGAGTCTTGGGACTCGGAGACATGGGTGCCAATGGCATGGGTATTAGTGTTGGCAAAATGGTTCTTTACACAGCTCTGGGCGGAGTGCCACCCGCCCTACTGATGCCCGTTTGCTTCGATGTGGGTACGGATAACCAGGAACTGCTGCAGGATCCACTCTATGTGGGCACTCGCATTCCCCGGGTACGAGGTCCCGAATACGAAGAGCTGATCCAAGAGTTTATGCATGCAGCCGTGCAGTGCTACGGCCACGATGTCTTCTTCCACTTCGAGGACTTTGCCACGCCCGATGCCGTCAAGTTCTTGGAAAAGTATAAGAATGATTATAACTTCTTTAACGACGATATACAGGGAACGGGTGCCACCGGCTTGGCGGGATATCTCAATGTAGAAAGGATCACTGGCAGAAAACTGGAGGATACAGTATTTCTATTTGCTGGCGCTGGGAGTGCCGCCATGGGTATTGCCAATATGCTAACGATCGAGTTGGAGGAGCGAGGCGTACCGCCCGATGAGGTCACGAAGAATATATATTTCCATGATCAAACCGGACTCCTTACTTGCGAAAGAGAAAATGTACCCGAGCCGGTCAGACGTTTCCTTCAGCCCGTGGCTCCCTCCAGTGATCTGCTGTACTCAATCAAACAGCTGAAGCCATCGATACTTACGGGAGCGACGGGCAAGGGGGGACTTTTCAATGAGAAAATTTTAAAGGCAATGGCCAAGAACCATGAGCTTCCGGCGGTGTTTGCCCTTTCGAATCCAACTGCCTTCTCCGAGTGCACTGCCGAACAGGCCTATTGTTTTACAGAGGTAAAAAAAAAAAAAACTCAGCTGCTTGGTTGGTAAGCTGTTTGAATATTTTTATAATTACTTTCAGGGTCGTGTTCTCTTCTGTTCCGGATCACCATTTCCGCCGGTGGTTATAAACGGCAAACGGTATGAGCCCTCACAGGCCAACAATTGCCTAACATATCCGGGCATTGCCTTGGGTGCGATTACTGCATCAGCCCGGCATTTACCCAATGCCCTATATCCTGTGGTGGCACGGACGTTGGCCAAAGCCACATCCCAGGAGCGACTGGACGCTGGGGCGCTCTATCCACCCATCAAGAATGCCAGTGAGGTGGCTCGAAAAGTGGGAGAAGCGGTAGCTGGATTTATATTTGATAATGGTGAGCACTTATTGATCGAAGATCGACATACATAATGTTAATTCTTTTTTTGTTTTTTTTTTTAGAAATTTCGAATATGCATCCCCGGCCCAAGGATGTCTCTAAGTTTATACAACAAAATCAATACAAAATGGAGTACCGAAGCGCGCTGATTGAAACCTATAGCGTTCCGGAACAGGTGAAAATACAACTGAAGCGAAAAACTACAACTGAGAAAAAAGCTTAAACTTGGCCGAACGGACTCATGACCTGCTTTTCTAGGACCAGAAAGGACCTTGTGTAATTAGTTGCAAATACAGCATGCACACAAACACACAGAACAAGGAAACGGAACCATGCCAAACCACCAGGAGCAACGAAGGCACGATAAATGCCCGACATTTTAACGTTATTATTGTCCTGTCAACGCAAAGCCAGTTGACATGCTCGTGTGCCAGGACATTGTGTGCTGTTTCTGTGTGTGTGTATCTTGCTGATTTGCATATAAAATAGGACGAAATGTCTGCTCACCAAAAATGTCAATCAATTTCTTTGCCTTCTTTCCTCTCCTTTTTTTTGTACAATCTCTTCTGGTTTTCTTTTTTTTTTTTTTGAGCAAAAAGAAGCGACGAGAGAGAGACGAGGACGTGCATACATTAAAAAGCAATTGGTGTTAAAAGAGCAGTCAGGCGGCAGTCGCACGTTGTCTGCCTGTCTATCAGTTTGGCATTGGCATGTGCCCCGGCACCCTCAGTTCCCTCAACTCCCTCAGTTCCTTCAGCTCCCTCTACTCCTCGATTTCCCCTACAAGAGAAGGAAGCCAGGCAAAAATGGAAGCAACAGAAATGCGAAATCATTTCCCTCGACTGACAGCTGTCAAAATATTTGCTCTCCGTCGATGGCTGCGTGCAAAAGCCACGCTGCGCTTGTCCTTGTCCCCTGGAAATTTCATTTTAATATTCATTACTTCACACTTAACACACAGACACCAAAAAATTCATTGGTGACCACAATCGCTCCTTGAATCGCATCGAAAAGCATCGATTTCGCTAAAATATAGAAAAGAACTTAAAGTGCCAGCGGCTAAAGATCCTGAGGCCGCTCACTTTCGTTACGGTTAGCCTGGCTTATGGAATTTAATTGGCCATAAAAATGTATGCGGCTTGTTGAACGTGGCAAGCTGTGCCCGTAAATCGTAAATTTCCCTTCTTGGCATAAGGTGGGGGCAGTTTCCGCATCGATTTACGCCCCACGATAGGGCTCTAAATTTAAATGCCAGCGGCAAAGGTTAAGGGTTTCTTTCTCCTCTGTTTTTTTGTGTTTTTTTTTTCTTTTTTGTCTGTTCTGGGATAAAGATTATATGATGCGTCAGCATATAAATTATAGGCCAGATAAACCAGATAAAAGGGAGCTAAACAAAGTCAGTCCTCCCAGCACAAAGTGGGGAAGAACTTGAGTTGTTCTTTTATTTTACGTTTATATGCAGGGTTACAGAAAATAAAGATGACATTGAATTATTTTGTTTGCATATAATTAGGTCTTGAATTATAATTGAAATTAAATTTGCTTTTGTTTTGTTTTTGTTTTTTTTTTCTCTTCTCCTAAAAACTTAATTGTTAATTTCGTTTACTTGGCAGCTATTTGCATTGGCCTGTTCTCCCACCTAATCCCCCAGTGTTATCAATGTGGCCAAAGTCTAAGCCTCAAATGGGTCAAAGTTGGGGGCCAAAGCTCACTTGACTGTGCTCAGTCGATAAGTAGCCCCAATAAACACAAAAGTCTACTCTCTTGGTGGCCTCTGTTGCTGTTAGCCGACCGCTACTTCATCTTTTTGAAGATTTTCATTTATCTGCTGGCCAAGATAAAACAGGCAGGCAGGCAGGCCAGGCCAGGCAGGGCCAACGAAAAAATAAGGCAGAAAGCAAGCCAAAAAGAAAGCGGCACTTAAATCCATTTAAGCGAATTTTTCAAGCATTAAATTTGCGTTTACGTTACGTATACTTAACTTCCAATGGCAACGGCAGCTGTGGATGGCGGGAAGTTGAGGAAGGGAAAATGAGGCAGGCAGCAGGAGGAGGAGGAAAAGTCGGAGGCAGGAGGCAGCAGGAGGAAAAGTCTGAGGCAGGCAGCAAGAGAAGGAGGACAAGTCTGAGGCTGGCAGCAGGTAAATGAAAAATTTGCCTCCTTTTTTTCGTGGCCCAGGATCCAAATGTATTTTGCATCATTTGTCTTAGCCAGGCCAAGGATCTTGCTCTCTGTGTATGTACTATATAACCCTCCCCCGAATCCCTATCTGCCACAAAACACCTGCCTTTACCTTCACCTTCGCCTTCGTTTTCGTCTTGGTCGTCGCCTTCGCATATGGTCACAGTTTTTGGTCCGACTTTTGTTTCACACTCTCCTCTTGGCAGGGAGAATGTGTATAGCTATAGAGTACATGTGAGAATGGCGCCTTTTTCCCCATAGTCAACAGTTTTGTTTTCCTGCGTCTGCTGCCATTGTTGTGCTTTGCGGCCATGTAAATGCCTTGCCACGCCCCATCTACCCACGGCTGTTGCTGTTGCTGTTGTTGTTTTTGTTATTGTGAAGCATTTTTCCTTATCTCCACTTTGCATGCCGCACACTGTTTTTTTCCCTCCTTCCGCTGGGGCTTTCCTTTGGTTTTCTTCCACTTTTTTTTCCAGACGAACTGAGTCAGCACTTAATTTTTATTTGATTCTGTCTCAGTTGCGTTGCGGTTGCTTGACTCGACTTCACTCCACTCCACTTCACTTCACTTCACCGTAGATTGAAGCCGAGTGGCAGAGAGTGCGTAATTTTTTATGGCGTTAATTTAACAATGATTGGCTTTTCAACACAGCCAAAGGAAACTGAACCTGCAATGTCAGTTTTTTATTAAGACAAATGAAATGAGAAACATTCCTCGGCTAGCATTTCCAACTTTATGAAAGTCGAGAGGAAAAGAACAGATTTGTTTATTGATTTTCAAGCTTTTTGCCTATTTTACATCTCTTTTCAGTTTATTTATACATCACTTTTATGGCTAAACACATTTTTCTTGCTGTGCATTAGCTAGTTTTCCGGTTTGCGGAATGTAAAGCCTGCTTCTGAGGCCATGCATCAAGCTTATCTCACTCCCTGCAGCCGTAACTGTCGCACAAATCTCGAAGCCATTTGCCAATGTCCTGGGCCACCTGCATGCATCCGTTACATACAAATATGTGTTCGATATTTAACAGCTTCCAGTCGAATGCGCCTGGCAAAAGGACAAAAAGGATGGCCATGGCTGAGGAGCTGAGGTAGGACGGAAAGCTGGCGTTGTTGGCGCTGCAGACGAGACATATGTATGCAAAGTGAACTGCGGCGGATGTTGGCCAAGCTTAAATTTGGCTCTGGCTTTGGGGCAAGTTTGCTCAGGGAGGCTTGTGGGCTCGTGGGCCAAGTACAAATAAGAGTTACATGGAGAGAAAAAGGTTGAATAAAACAGAAGGATAGTCAGTGAAACTAAGGATGCTTTCTTGTCATTTAAATACAATTTTGCTAACTATATAATTATTATAAAATTTAGCAGTGACGATTTAAAGAATTTAGAGATTTAAAAATAATTAATTATTATATTTTCTGTTGTCTTTCAGTGAAATAAAATATCTTAGGGACTGTTTTTAAGCACTAAAGCACTTAAAGGATATATAATTCCCTTACAGATCCCTTTTTTTTATTTACAAATTTCAAGTTCAGTGCATCGCTGTCTTGTTTAACTTTAGAGAAAAAGACATACATAGTTCCCTTTAAAATGCAACTCTGCCTATATGAATTCAATATTATATTGGCTTTTTTTTCCGCGTGCACAGTAAAAATCCAATAAGGTAAACGGCAAACAGGCCGTGAGTGTGTTGTGCATGTAAGCACCTGGCATTTGTGTTGAGCACGTTCGTACCTTATGTGGGATTTAGTTTAGACTTCATTTTACTGCGCTGCGCTTTTGGTTTCATTCCGCCTGTCTCACACTGCCCACTCCCCCTGCTTTTCTCCGCTTTTCCCAGCTCTGCACTGCTCTTCTTTATGCCAGTTTATGATGGCCTGGCAGTGCCGTAAAAAAGCGAGAAAGAAATTGGGTAGAATACGGAGAATACGAAGAGAGTACGCGGCGGCGACGACGACGACACAGAAATGTATAGTAAAAATAAAGCCATAGACATGGCTGGCACCGGCACCGGCACTTGAGTCCCCTGGCCGGCGGCACACCCAGGAGGAGGTCGGAAAAGCTAGACAATGCTGTAATCTAGAAACACAAACGTGCAATTCTCTGCTCACTGTAAATGTGGTTGCCGCTCGGCGGCGACACACATACGATGCCTCCTTCGCTCTGTGTGTCCCTGTACACACACTCTTGACACGAAATGGCGTGGGAATATATTACAAGTTGGTTTACAAGGGAAGTATGTCAGGAACTACTAAGAGAAAAAGAGAGAGAAAAGAATCCTTAAACTTAAAGCACTCCATTTCTTTTTTTAAAGCGAAATCCCTGGGAGATCCGTTTTGATCCTGGGACTGGTCAAAAATTGAGGCAGCATAATTCAGCGGATGGGTTTTATGACTTCATCGGAAGCCGAAGCAGAAGCTGCATGCTGCAATGGCGAGAGGAAACATTAGCAAGTCTAGACACCTACGTCATGCGTCAGCAACAGTAGAAGTAGCAGCAGCAGCAAAAGCAGCAGCAGCAGGAAAAGCCAAAAAAAGTGCAGGACCAAAAGGATATATACTCGAACGAAAGGAGCCCAAAGAACACGAAGAAGACTGGCGAAAACTGGGAAAAAATGAGACGTCAAGCAGACGATGAAGTCGACGTGGTCTGACAGCCAGACAGCCAGCCAGCGAACTCTCGAAAGGAACAGAATCAGCAGATGGAAGAGGAGCAGGAGCAGAGCCAGGACCTACAGGAACATTTGAACCTCTTGGCTTGTTTAATATGCTGAAAAATACGCGTCTCGACTTACTGCTGCCCCGAATTTTCCTGCCTCCTCGTCCCCTCTCACTCACTTGGAATGCATTTCCGAGTTTTACATTTCCATTTCAATGTAACGACACATGTACTTGTGGTAAAAGCTTAGGAGGAAAATATACACAGAGACAGAGAGAGAGAGAGGAAGAGAGAGTGGGAAAACCCCGAAGCAGGTTAACATTTCCCAGGAATTCATCAAGCGATCTCTGCGCTTTGAAGCGTTTTTAATTACAGCGCATAATTGGAATTCGATATCTAACCGCGTCGGGCGGAGGTCACCACCTGAAATTAAAACAAAATTTCCAGCAATACCCCGTCGTTTGTGGTTCGAGTGTGTGTGTGTGTGTGTGTATGATAAAAATTTTCCAATTACCAATTTTACATATTCCGAAGCACCAGCATAAATATTTATGGCGAAAATTTATGAAAACTAAACGTGAGAGCCAAGCGATGGCAGAAGCGGGTGGCATGCAATCGCCGAGTAGATATTACTACAAATTTTACACTGAAAAGGGGGAGTAAAGTTAAAGAAACTTATTAAATTTAGATAAAACATTACATACAAATATTTTTCGAAGGTGATTTTAAGTATTTCAACAATTTTCTTGAAGTATCTCGATTTAATATATAATTTCCTTATGTTTTATAATTTCCATCTACAAATCCTTCAAGTAAATGCAAAACACTTAACCCAAATTCTTTAAATAAAAGTCTATTTACCTTGTTTTTTTTAGGTATCCATTAGCTATACAATTTATTTTCCTAGTTGCTTAAATTCCATTTTTTCCAGTGTTTAAATACATTTACATGTTTCTGCTGGTGCAATGGATAAGCCACACAGTGCACACAGGAGTGTGTGGGGGCTCAAATCTCTTGCATATTTTTTAGGTGATTTGAATTTTTAAGAGAGCACTAAATTTTTATTCCAGCTTATCCCCCGGGCTGTGTGTCACCGAGTTAAGGAGACTTCCTGGCCCCGGAATATCTGTGGCCCAGAACACTTTCCCCGCTGCCCGCTGCCAACGAATCCCTGCGGCCACGTGACATTGGAAAGGAATGGAATGGAAAGCTCTCTCTTCCCTTTTGCATACCAAAGGCAGCGTGTGAGTGGGGGAAAAAAAAAAAGAAAAACCGAAAGCAACCAGAGCGGCGGCACTTTACCTTGATTTCCCCAATGCTCAGCGAACCGCCCAGCGGCCCCACCCATCAGTCACTTACTCACCCACTCACCCACAGCGCAATTGGCCGCATTTTGTTTTCAGCTGCTAAACAAGTCGGGGATTTCCCTCAGCGCCTACGGTGCGTTGCAAGTGCTAATTAATCTTAGGCCAGGTAGTACTAGTATACAATATGAAGTGACTGCTCACGGCTCACACCCTCGAGGCAGCAAGGCAGCAAGGCAGCGAGGCAGCAAGGTATCAAGGATAACTACCCCTTGCCCTTGGCCATTAATTAAATTACGCAGAGGAAAAAGTTCAAAAACACATAAATCAGTCTGAATCATTGGGGTTGTCTCTCCCCAGATGGCTTTTTAGTGCCCTTGCGGGACTCGACATAAATATTTGTACTACTTTTTCCCCACTTTCCCCGCGATCCGCACGCACAGATAAACTCATTTAAATGTTAATGCAGCGTCAAAAGTTTGCCCGAAACGTAGGAAATTGCATGCATTTTATTGGCCATTATGCGTCCGTATTGAGACGTCCTGGCTGGCCCTGCAGTCCTTGCTCCCCTCATCGGTTGGTTGGTGGTTGTTCCTGTTCCTTCTCGCTGAACTATTTCCCATCTTGGTTTAATAACTGCAACATTGTTGCCTTAACCCCTGGCGTGGCAAAAAGGGCGAGCGACATGTAATGTGGGGTTGGGGTAGGGGTTGGGGTTGGGATTGAGAGGGTGTGTGCCTGTCTGCATGTTAATTATGTGGCGAAAAAGGCAAACTAAACAAAGAACACAGGAAACTGGACTTTTTTTTAGGGTTGTATGTCGATAGATGGACGGTGATTGCTGAAGGAGTAAGAGAGTCAAGTGTGAAAAAGGGTTAAACATTTGTATAAAGTTGCAACTAAGAGGAAAACACTTGTCAAAATCTAGTAAATATTTGCTGTAATGGCTAAGAATGATTGAGAATTTAAGTATTTATATTTTGTATAATTTTTATTTCATATTTTCTTAAACTTTCTAATTTGTAAATCTCTTAAAAGCTGCCTTTCCCAAATAAACCCATCCTAAATAGTTATTAAAAGAAATCTAAGGAAAAAGTCTCTCTAATAGCATTCGAAATTTCTTCCATTTAACTCCTTAATAAGTATAGTCTCTTCAGCACAAAAGTTTTCATATATTCCTTTCAGAATCTATATATATATGCCCGCCAAAGTGCACGTGAAAGTTTTGCTAATTAGTTGAAAGAATGCAATTGCAGTTGAAACTTTTTGCCAACAAAATCCCGACTTGTTTCCCACCTGCAGCTGGCATTCTGGCACCTTCTCGTACCAACTAAATGTTACCTCTGGTGCCGTAGCTCTTGGCCCACTTCATGTTATTGTTTATAACACATTTGCTCATCATAATAAGCAACATTTTCGTAAAAACATGCCAAGACAGTGGCGGCGCCATTAACCCTGTTAATGCTGCAATTATGCGGCAAGAATAATGTTCCAGGAGCAGGTGTTGTATGGTGGAGCAGGTGAGGTGGCAGTTACTGAAGCACACTGTTACTACAGTGGGTAAAGGCCATAAATCCAGGAAGCCTTACCCGAAACTTCAGTGTGTGTGTGTGTTTACCAGTTTGGCATAATGATACTTGGGTAGCAGGGAAAGGAGTGAGCTCCTCCTCCTCTGAAGCTCTGAAGCTACTGGCAACTCAAATACAAAGTGGAGAATATACATACAATGGCACTAAGTTGTAAGTTTAATTACCCACATAACAGAGACATGAAAAAGGGGAGGCGATGGCAAAAGGACCTCCTCAGGAGCTCTCGTCTAATTAGACAGACATGGTCTGTCGTCTGCAACTGGAAAACTGGCAACTGGTAAATGGCAACTGTTGGCACAGTTGGTCCGCTGGCTTAATACTATATAGGAGCTTGATTCCCCTTTACGATCATTTTATTGTGTTCGGTGTCCGTGCGTGCACTATAATTGCATTTGCCTCACCTCTCGGTTCACCTCCTGCTCCTGTGGAAACTACTGCCACTACTGCCATCATATAAATCGTAAAAATGTTGAAAAATAATCATCATAAAAGACAAACAAGAAGCCATGCGGCACGCAAGGTGGGCAAGCTCTCTCCTCCATAACCTTCATATATATATCCCTGGTATTATTTAAGTTTTTATGTCCTTTCTTTGGCTCGCTGGGTGTCGTGTCCTTTGCCTTGGCTACACATAAATCATTTGACTTGTTTGCCCTGCCCAGCTCAGCGCCCCGCTTTCCTCTTCATTTACTCATTAGATTTGGGCCCCATTCGCCCAGTGTCTCTGTTTATGCTTGGGTTTTTGTCGCTTTCATAACACAAAGGACATAATAATATGCTTATTTCGAGAATACACCTTTTGTGTCAACAGTGCCAGAGCTCTATATAGCTTCGTTTTCCTCTCATTTTCCCCCCCACCATTGTCTGCGTCAGCAGAATTCTCCGGAAAAATGGAAATGGAAGCAACAGCAACAACTGGCCTCGACGTTGATTGGCAGTGGCTTCCTTTTTTTTCTTTGGGACTTTTTTTTCGGCTGGTTGCCTGCTATTTTCTTAATTTTCAACACGTTTACTTCTGCTCTAAGGCATTTCTTTCTGCCCAGGCACGCCTTCGTGGGCAGGACGACAAAGGAGTATCTATTTCGTGACAAAAGGCAACTTTAACTTTG
Organism: Drosophila truncata; assembly: GCA_008042515.1. NCBI lineage: Eukaryota > Metazoa > Arthropoda > Insecta > Diptera > Drosophilidae > Drosophila > Drosophila truncata. The sequence goes on along the minus strand of VNJQ01004953.1, from coordinate 76,094 downwards.
CCCCAACTATAAGTTTTCTTTGGGCCAAGACTGCTGCTACCTACACCTGGCAGAAAAGTATGCTAACGCCTTGTAGCACGCACATGTCCTGGACTCTGCTGAAGAGAGGAGTGTGTATCCTTTGAGCCTTTTTGCGTTTCGTATGCGCATAACTTTGCACCTCGACCAGACGCCGCCAAAGTGCGTGCGACACACATTTCTGCACTGCGCAAAACAAATACCATTAAAATTGGTCGGCAATTCGATTTTTATGGCTACAGTGACGCACATAAAATAATAATTAAATGATAAAGTAGGAAATACAGGAAATGGAAAGTATAGAAACTTAAATAGTTTGCATAAAGTCCTGACAGAACCGAAGGGTTAGAAAACTAAGGTTAGCTTTTCATTTATAAATTAATATTATCTGTTGCACCAAATTAAAAAGATATACAGTTCCTGGAATTAAGATTAAGACACCAACTCACACAATATGCTTTTCCTGTTTTCTCTCCGTGAACCCAACTTTAAGGATTCGCTTTAATTCAAGGCACACAGTTTCCCTGAGCTCTTACTTTCCTGTAATTCCCAGAATAAAAGGGAGGATGGATGGTGGAAAATTCGGACGCATTGCTTTGACGACGACGACGCGTGGCCTAAATTGTTTCAAATTACAGGACACCGCACCTTGCTGCCGCCTTAATCCGCAACTATGCCTGAGTCTGTATGTCCGTTTGTCCGTTTGTATGTATCTTTCGAGGCCGGTATGTGTGTTTGCCATTTCCGGCAGCTCATTTCCGTTTCACCTCAATTGGGTAAACCAGAAAAAATAAAAGCTTCTTCTATAAAACTCGTGTAGCACTAAAAAATCGCATAAAGGCAACTCCAAGGGGAGAGCACATGCAGCGCAGCAGCAGCAGCAGCAGCAGCAGGTTGTGCCCGGCTTTTACAGAAGGGTGCATAAATTAGAGAGTTAGAAGGGGAATGGAATGGTGCTTTACGGGCTGGATGAGAGTGGCAAGGTTGCAGTTGACCGTAGACAGCTGGCGGGCAGAGACAGAGAAGACGCCAGCCACCCCCGCTGGGTGGAATTGCGGGCAACACCTCAGCACTTATTTATGGTGGAGAAAAATTTTAAATTCAAGCCAAGCCAAGCCACCTTTGCTGCACACAGGCACACGCTCACTCTCCCTCATTCACTCTCTCTCGCTTTGCCAGTAGCCTCTAATTCGAAAGTGTGGCAAATTGCATGGCACAAAAACCCAGCCAAGCACCGCCGCTTCGCCGGAGGAAATTTGGCCCAAAAATTGCACGGTAATTGTAGCCGCTAAATTTCACTTTTGCTCGGGCTTTTGCTCCGCCAAAAACGTAGAAAGAAGGTGGAACATGGATGGATGGAAAGCCGGCAGCAATTGAGCGGTTACAACAGCAACAATAGCAACAGCAGCGGAGGTGGAAAAAAGTGAATTATGCGGCAGACTGAAGTTTGTTCGCTTGCCTCCCCGCGGGAAAACCAACCACCCCCGCAGAGCTACCTCATCTCATGACAGCCTGGCCGGCAGTTTTCATTTTTAAATTGGCGGTTTTATGTGCAATTCGAAATGGCAATGTACATGTGAGGGGGGTGTGTGTGTGTGTGTATTCCGCCATGACTAATATTTGCACACACACACACAAGCACACGCCCAGAAAAACTCACTCACACACAGCCACAGACAGTCTGCTTGTTGTACGCATTAGCCAAATTTTATTGCACACTTTTGTGCGCTATTGCAATTTAATGTGCCCCCCTTTTGAGTCCTGCTCCTGCTGCTGCTCCTGTCTACCATCTGCGCTCCTTGTGCGGTTTTATGCTTTACGCATAATTTTTGCGTAACAATTGAAACACTCGCAATGCGAATGCAAAATTTTCAACGGTTTGAGTTGAGATTTATATTTTGCTATTAAGCCACATTTGCCCGGCAAAGGCAAACACACCCAACGCACACCTCTGCTCACCGCAAAGGGAAAGTTCATTTTTCATGGAAATGACTTTATATGATTATTCGTGTTGGCCCTTATAAGCAAACGAACGGTGCGTGACGGTACATTAAGGTCGATGGGTTCTCACTTGGGATTATTGAGACTTGAGGGTTCCCTGGGCCAGGAAATTATTAAAAATTAATGTGAGGTTGAAAATAAGTTTAAGAGGGGTTCTAAAGTATAAAACAGTTTATTTTTATAGCTTAATTTTTGTATATTTATTACTAGCATTGTATTTAAGCAGCTCTTGTTATTTACTTCATATTCTTATTATAAGCTTTGTTGAAAAGTACTTCAAATGCAATGCTTTTATGCAACGCACTGTAAATAACAATATATGTACTCAAAGGATACACGTAAGTAGGAATATCAGCCGCTGTCATTGCGGTTACCATTTACATTTCAAGCCGAGTCAAAGGAAAAGTGAAAGGTATTTGTTTATCATAAATACGTTGTCTTTCCCTACACCCCCCACTCCCTCTCCTTTACTTCCTGTCGTGAGTAATATATATTTATATAAATATATATATATATTTCGGAGTACAAATGAAGTGAATATTTTCTCGCATTGATTTCGGTTGGCGTGACTGCAGACAGGAGGCCACACACGGCGTATGCGTAATAAATATTGAATATCCATATGAAGAAGTTGTTTGGCCATAACTTTTCTTTGTCTTTATGTGTTCGTGTGAGTGGGTGAGTCCTTTGTTTCTGGTTTATTATTTATTATAAATGACTGCACACACACGGACAGAGGGACTGCGAAGAGAATCCCGCTTAAATACTGTTATTGAGTGCGCCGGAACCGACTCCGATTCCGATTTCGATTCCGATTCCGACTCCGTCTCTGAGCTGTCGAACGTAGGAAACGGGTCAATCGATTCTTTTCTTCTGCTTCTTTTTCCCCCCTTTTTGCTGTCGCTTCTGTAGGCGTTTCCATTGTCTGCACAATTTTCAAACACACAAGCTGTGCTCTATCTGGGCATTAATTAGAAATGGCCTGTTTTTTTCCCACTCTGTCCGTCTGATTGCTTTGTTATCGCCTTCCATTGTGCATCGATTAAATGATGTGTTAATTCTGCACCCTCTCTGGCATGTACATTATATTATATGTTATGGGATATCATGCGAAAGGGCTTCGATATGACCGTTTAAATCAGTCCATTCCTATGCATCACCAGTCGAGGAATGACTGCACTTAATGCAATTATTTTGGTATGGCACAAAGTTTTTTGTATGTCATAAAAATGGACAATAAACCAATTTAACTTTTGCAATATGCTTTTGCTACTGGCGGCTAGCAACCCCTGACAGCACTTGGCAACCCCAAAAGACGAAACGAAACCCAAACCGAAACCAAATTCCGAATGCCGCCCCCTTTCTCTGGCCAACTTTCCCTGCTGCTGCTGCTGCTGCTGCTGCCTTATGCTTTCGGTCAAAATAGTTCGGTGTCCACTCTGAAAAATCCAGCACAGAACAGGGGGCTCTCCCCCTAATTTCACGCTGTTCCATATTCTAAAAATATATATATATAAATTCCCCGGAAAAAAGGGCAAGAAGACGAACCACCACCATCGAGTCACATGTGGGGTTAGGGTCAGGCAATAACTTTAATATATTTTACTACGAATTATTTCTGACTGGCACACACACACTCACCATCCCCCTTTCAGCCTAATGAATGAACATATTTGGCCTGTTCCTGGATGGTTGTAGTTATCCTTGCGGTTGGTGTGTCTAACTGCGAGCGGATAATTGAAATCGAGTGTAAATAAGTGCACTAACATGAGGTGTCTGTCTGTCTGTCTGACGTTTGGGGGATGGGATGGGACGTTAAGTGCTATTCCTGGAGATCAAAGTTTGCAGTTTATTACTTGCTTTAATGATTATTTATAGTTATTATGTCCTGGCTGGGATCCAAGGTTTGTGAAGGCCATGAATAATGAGTGAATGAAGTGTGTTTGTTTGGGGTAATAATTAAGGATCACAGAGAAAGCATACCAATCAATAATTAAGGCAGAAAATACTTATGTGGCTTCTGATTCTATATTTTATTTCTACTTTTATAAATCACGTTTTAAATGCGCATCCTTAAAGCCTTAATAATTATAATTATTTACTGTTTAAGCCTGGCTCTCGCTTATTTCATTGTTTAAAGTGTTTAATTAAAAACATACGGCTGACAACAAGGGCGGCGCAATATTGTCAGCTCTCTGGTGTTATGGCCATCGGGGTTTTCCCATCATGTGTCAGTTGCAGTAGTTGCAGCAGCAGCAGCAACTGCCACGGGAGCAACATCGGTGGCAGAAGCAACATGCGTGCTGCTGCTGCTGCTGCTGCTTCCTGGCAATAAAAGCCGCAACGGTCATGCAAAGTTAATTAAATCAAGCGACATGTGTTTTAAATAAATTGAATAAACTCCGGCATTAACATAAAATGAAATTAATTTTAATAGGCTTGCCTTGCCGTAAGTTGTTAAGCCAAAACTATAAACAAGTTGCCATTGTGTTGTGTCGGAGACCCCAAAAGAAGAAGAAAAGTTGAAAGACCAAAGTTTTAATGCCTCCTGTTTTTTTATTTGGGGTTAATGCGTACAAGTGTGGCATCATTATGTTAACGAATTTATGGCAAACACCACAAACACAGACACAGACACAGAGACTGCGCCTGCGAGTGGGAAATTGGAATGGAAAACGTAAACTTTTATAATCAAATTTAGTGGCGCAGACATTTCTGGTTTAATTAATTTGTCGTCATTAACTTGAGCCGAAATGTGAGTGGCTTTTGAAACGTGATGAGTAGGGAATGCTGAGCGGGAAAACTAGGGTTCCTCTCCCTTGCGGTTGCCTCTACTTCGTCCTTGATGCTGCCTCTCTTCATTCCATCAAAAGGTGTCGAATATATACACACACACACATCCTCTGGCTTTTGTTTAAGGCCACAAGAAACCGCAAGTCGTGTGTGCCTGTTTCTGTATCTGTATCTGTGGCTGTATCTTTGCACGAGTGTCCTTGTGACCTCGAGTGGGTGGAGGATGTATATTACAGCGGTGCACCGCATCTGATCCGTGGTAAGGATGTCTTTTTGCATTAAGATATATCGCCCACTCGGCTGGGTGTGTGTGTGAGTGTGTCAAACAAGCATTTGTACTTGCTTTGAATTATGTTCCTTTGGAGTTGCAGTTACACGGGGCTAATGAATCCCAGTCCGAATCCGAGTCCGTAGGCCCTAGGAAACCAGGTCAATGCGATTGTAAATTATGGCTTAGCCCGGCTGATACCGGATTTGGATTTAGCCCAAAAGGACACTAAACACACACACCCAACGAGCGAACAGGTATTTATAGCAGAAACACACACACACACACGAGCAGACATTTACGGGAGCATTTCCGGGAGCCTCTATTGATTTTCTTAAATTCCGCCGCCAGCACATTGCGTATACGCCCCGTCTGCCTGCTCATTGATTGTGCTTGCGTGTGTGCTTGCTTGGGTTTCGGTTTTTCTGCCTCAACTTGACTCCTAGCAAACAGCAGCACTTGAATTGTGTGAATCTGCTGATGGACTTATGAAATCCAGACAGAACTTCTACCCGCCACCCGCTGCTCCCTTTTACTTTTTTTTCTTTCTTCCCTGAAAATTGCTGCTTAATTGCTGAGCTGGGGTTGGCTAATTTAGCCAACTTCCACCTGCTGGTCGAACGTAAAAGTTTACTCGTTTTCTGGCCCCGAAAAAAAAGAAAAGAAAACACAAAAAAAAAACACAGAGAAACAAGCAACTTTTGTTGGCTGCCAGCGCTAAATGCTCGAAATTCTTTAAGTTTACGAGAGGAATGAACATTTGTGAGCAGTTTTCATTTTCCTACTTTACGGCTGCTCCCCCATGTATTTCTATTTCTATTTTTTTGGGCTTCGCGTGCGTGGGGGAAATAAGGAGCCAAGTTTTTTGTGTGTACTTTTGCACCCCTTTTCCGCTTTTCCACAGCTCCTGCCTCTGTCGCTGCTGCTCCTGCCTCTGCCGCTGCTGCTGCTGCTGCTGCTGTTGCTGCTGCTGTTTCTATTTACGCAATGTCCGCAACTTTGGACCAAAGCCAGGTGGATTTTGGGTCTGGGACCTGGCGGGGGGTCATTTCAGCGGGCTGCTCCCCCCCACAGCTCTCGCTAATATTCGCCATTAAACTTTTGCTTGTTTTTCTTTAATTAACAACGCAAACATCTGATATGCTATCCCGTCGCTTTTCGCCTGGCACTTTCCTTCTCATTTTCCTTTTTTTTTTTTTGGTACTTTTTTGTTGCTTACTTTGGCGTCTCGCAAAACCTTTATGAAGTTGAAAATTTCTTTCTTTTCCCCCTTTTTTCGGGTCGCCGGAAAGTTTGAGCGCTTAAAACTCGTTTCTGTTTACATTTCTGCGGCTGGAAAATCCCTTCCCCAGGACCAGACCCAGACCCAGATTGGTGCGGAAATCTTCTGCGTAAACCAAAATTGTTTATGTAAATAAAAATGCTAAACAAAGGCGCATTTTCACACATAATAGCCGTGGCTTCTCCCATAATTCCTCATGAGCATTAAAAAAGAAAAAGTTTTGCGTTTATATAGAGCTCCCCAGAATAGTAATCGCTGCCACCGCACTCTCTCTGTCGGTTAAAGCGGATTACTTTGTACACACTCTCATCCGATATGCGAAATGGGTTTTAATTATTCAGGGACAGAGCCGAGGAAAGAGCGAATCTGTGTCGGGCTAAGCTCGGCTTTCAGTTCATAAAAACTCCACTTGAAAACTAATTAAACACTAATAGTTGGGATGAAAGAAAAAATCAACAACAACAACAGCAAAAAAAAAAAACAGGAATACCAACAAGAAGAAAAGCAAAATAAAACACATCTTAAGTGGCGGAAGTGACGGTCAAGATGGGGGCTTCGCTGAGCGGCTTTTTGAGAGGTTAAGGGAAAAGGGTAAGTAAGAGAGAGAGAGGTCCTGCAATTGAACAAACACAAAACGAAGACCGTGCAGAAAGGCGAAAAGTTTTTAATTTCACTCCGAGCAGCACTGGCGGAAAAGTAAAGTACAAGGAAGCACAGGCTGCTGCGCGCGAATGAGTCTATAAGTTGGCAACACCCGCTCTTGGCCTGGCTCTTACTCCAGCTCCTGCTCCTGCTCCTGAAACCCTATCAGCTTCACACAATGCGGAAGAGAAATGTCTTGCCGATGAAATAAAACAATGGCAAAACAATAGCAATGCGAACGAGTTCTGGGTGCCAAATGGCCACGAAGCTGGGAAGTAGAAAGCGGGACGAGCGGGACGAGGTACCGGGAAATCAAGAGGAGGAAAAAGGATAACAGACGTCGCCGTCGGAAGTGAAGCGAAATGGCAAATCAAGAAATGTAGAAGGAGACGTGGGCGGGCAAATCCGCTTAAAGTGAAAATTATTCCTTTTGCCCAAAAAAAGGATATACACACACACATTCGTTTCGGCTTCTTGGCATTCGCGGCTATGTAAGCTGTTGACTTATTTCGCAAAGTTCGATCCCGACCCTCGGCTGCCATAGTTAGGAATAGTTTTGTATGCCGGAGCTTAGCCGGCCGGGAATGCGAGGCCGAGCGAACAAAGTGAGGCAAACGTTTAGGCCATTTTATTTGTATTCCGCCCTTGGCCATGTCTGAGCACTAGGAAAAATATTTCTTAGATAGTAAAAAATATGTAGACTTAACAAGAAATTAAAGTAAATGTTTTAAGTGAGAGTTTAGGGGATATTTAAGTGGTTTTTAGAAGGAAAACATTTTTCTTGGGACAGTTTATATATTTACTTTAAAAATATAAAATTTATCTTGAAGAATACAAAAATTAAAGGTAAATATTTTAACAACTTGGTAAAGTCTTTGTATATGAGCTTTTTTAAATATAATTTTAAATTCTTCATTGTTTAAATTAAGCTACAGTTTCTTAATATAATTTTTAAATTTACTTTTAATCCATACACATTTAAAATATAAGAGTATACACTTTACTCCTAAGCAAAATTCCGTTTTCAATCACTATTATTCCATTAATCTTTATAAAATTGTAAGGCTACATTGAGAATATTAAATGTATTAAAATTAAAGCTAAAAATAAGGAAAATATTATAAACAGAACGTAAGTATTCAAAATACTTCTAACTTTCGAAAAAATCTGTGATTTCTTTGATTAAAAATTGTTTTTATAAAATTCTTCCAACTTTTTTAACTGACTTTATTTTTAGGAATTTTCCTTGAGAACCTAGAAGTCTTTCCTCCTGTGTAACTGAATTTAGGGACTGATTAAGTCCCACCTAATCCAGCCACAAATTAGAGGACTCCTCGGACAGCCTGGTCAGGCATTCAGTCAGTCACTCACTTACCTCGACTGAAATGGCGAGATGAAATATGCAGGGGAGCTGGTAACAGCTGGGAAGAGCAACTTACCTTTGTGGTGACGCAGGTGATGGCCGGCGGCGGAGCCCGTGCAGCAGGGCGGCTCGTAATACAAATTCCAGGTGTTCTCGTAATCCGCCCGGGCAAACTCCACGCGAATGAATTGCGCGCCGAGGACGAGGAGCAGGGCGCTGAGGCTGCTGAGGCTGCTGAGGCGATTGAGGAGCCGGTGGTTCCTCCCCGTGGCACACATGCTGCCTAATCCAAGGTAAATTCTTGGCTTAATTCCGTTTCTTAAAGAGCAGTCTAAGTCTCGCACACGCACACAGGTTGTTTTATTATTTTTTCTTTTGTTTTCTAAGTTGTTTTTGTCTAATTCACAAGTTGAGCAAACTTGAGCTGAGCATGGTGATCCTTCGGATGCAACGATCTTTCCATTACACAGGCACGCACACACAGTCTCGCTTCGAGTCGAATTTCGTTCTCAGGTTCTCGCTTCCGCTTCCGTTTACGTTTACGTTGTCGCTTACGTTTCCGTATCCGTTTCCCCTGTTCACGCGCACTTCGCGAGCAGCAGACACGAACTGAAGGCTTTCGCCACGAGGAAGTGTGTTAAATAAACACACTCGCCAAGCATTCGCTTCGCGGCGACTTCGGAAAACTTCGTCTGAACTTCGTCGGACCTGCAAGAGCGTGGAAAATTTGGAGAGCATTATTGTATGTTAGTGGCGCAGGCGCAGGATGAAAATTCCCTTGCGCTGAGTGGATTTCCCAGTAATGTTTGTGTTTATGCCAAGTGTATTGAACTCATTTGCAACGGGCAACGGGCAATGTGCAACGTGCAACGTGCAGCGTGTGCAGCGTGCAACGGAGTCTGCAACTGCCGCAATTTTCAAGGGTAAATGCAGCAGACACATTCAAGCTGAAGTGCATACAAGCCGCCCAACACCCACCAGGAGGCACAGCCGTCACCCTCCTCCTGGCAGAACCGGACAACCCAAACCGAGAGCAGACGGCTAGACGAGTGAAGGGTTTTCCCAAGGAAAGGGTAAGCCCCTGGCTACACTCGGAACACTCGTTATTTCGAAATCCCAAGAAAATCGCCCTGAATGAAGCGGTTTTAAGATTATTCAGACGGTTCTGGGTCTTAGAAAGAATTTGTTACTAATTTTTACATCTTAAAAAATTAATTTGATATGATTTTCGGTTCTTAGAAAAGTAATTGCGCATTTTTAGGGAATTTTCAGAAGCTAATGATATTTTTAGACTTTTTTCCGTATTTGTTTCATTTTAGGAATCTGTACAAAAAAACGCTATTTAATATTTAAAATTTCAAAATAAGTGAAAAATTTGCTTTAGAATTTTTTAGCATTTTTTTGGATGAAAAATCTTTAGAGATTTCTGCAAAACCCTTAACATTTTTTTTAATAGAAATATTTCCTATGTTCTTAACGACTTGCTTATCTTCTGAACTAATCTTTGGAATAATATTTTAAAATTCTCCTATTCCTGCATTCCTTTTACCTTAGAATTTCTAATTTTTGTGAAGGCTATTAATTTTTTTTCGAGTGCCCTATGACAGAGAATCGCAGCATTGAGCCTAGCAGACGCTGCACTTAAAGTATGCTCGTGCATTATTATTTATGCATATGCTGGTAGTTGTTGTATGTGTCTGGGAAATTCTCTGCTTTTCCTCTGCTTTTTTCCAATGCTCCGCATCGCGCAGCGTCGCGTGTTTCAATTTGCAATGCAACATTGTATGCTGCAAAAAGTTCTCTAAAGCCAGACATAAGTCACTCAGACAGGCCCTACGGGGGCGGCGGCAACGGCGAAAATAGGGGTAGGCAGTAGGGGATGGGACTGTCGGCCAGACACAGTCGAGCCCAAAGACAATTAGGCATTGTGGTGTGTGCAAGAGGTTGTGCGGTAACCTTCAGACAGACGGGTCCTTCGAATGTCTTTCAGTTTACTTTTACCCGAGAGTTATTCTCTGGCCGAGCACAAAAATAGGGAATGCCAGGCGGTGGTCAGAGATTGGCTCTAGACTCTGGACAGTTTGAGGACAGCAGCAAAGTTTTTCAGGATTTCTGGGAGACTATTGTAAGTGCACTGTGTGAAAAAGGTTATCTGATCCTTGATTCGATTTAAAAATGTGGTAAAATTAATAAGAATTTTATTAAACAAATCCTTATTTATCTTTATCTTTTCTTTAGTTTAAAATTTAATAAATTTAAAACTTCTTCAAGACTTCTTCTACTTAAAAAAAACTTTATCTTTTCTGTATTCTATTCAAAATAATTTCCTTGATTCTCGATTCTCAACCATAATGCCATATGGCTTCAATGTCCCTTGCAGTCGTCTAAGAAACAGGGCCAAGAAGCAGCCGGCACCCACACACACACCTGTCGTGGCCAACGAAACGAGCTCCACAATTGCCTTATAAATGCCCTCAAACTTTGACTAAGCCAAACGAAAAACTTTGATTAATGTGCGCTTAAAGAGGAACCAAATACGTGGAAAAAACCTCAACAGAGGAGAAAAAAAAAACAGCTAAAGAAGCGGCAGGAGCGACAGCAGGACAAGAAACGAAAGCAGGCAGCAGGCAGCAAGCAGGCAGGAAGGCAGGAAAAACAAGGACAAAACTTTTCATAACTTAAAGCCAAAAAGGACGAGAAGAAGGTGGCCTAAACGGCGTGCAGCCAGCGGCTTCTTAGCCAAAGCGCAGTACAAAAACTTGTGCAATCAAGACGGGTTAGCAGGATAGCTGAAGCACAGGGGCAAGGACGTAGGAAGGAGGACGCGGTGGTGGCGGCAAAAGGTTCAAGGCGCCGCACAACAATGTCAGGGACCCGCTGGCAGGACGAAGGAATCACAGCGCGAAAGCGTTAAAAAAGCGAATTGTAAAACAAGCAGCAAACAAACGAGCAACATTTGCTCTGGGGGCTGGCTGGTTACCGGGTAGCTAGCTGGTGCCACACCCTCGCATTTCCCTTATTTCCCGCATTTCCACACACAAAGTAGCCACACGATCCCAAACACAGGAGCCTTCCCCCTTAAAGTTGGTTAATAGAAAATGTAATTCGATGCATTTAATGTTGGCAACGGTTGCCGGCTCTACTCAATGGAAATCAGTCTACAACGCTTTTCCCCCCAAGTATCCTGTGGAAATTGGCAGGCCCTGTCGTTGTCTATTTTCTTGTATTCTTCTCTTTTTTTTTTTGTTATGAGTTTTCATTGCATCCTGGCAATGTCCTGCACTCCCGTTCCTGTTTGAGTTGCTTACCTAATCCCTGCAAACAAGTTAAAAACGTTGTAAAACAAACAACAGTACAGAGTGGGTGGGTTCGATGGTTGTGTCTGTGGGTTTTACTGCCGCATACATTTTTCGGGGGTTACGAAGGGAAAGGGGAGTACAGTAAGGACTTCTTATGATGAATTTATGGGAGGTTCTTTGAGTTTCTTTGATTTAAATTGGTGGACAAAAAGTAAGACTCCCAATAATGTATTTCATTTTAATTTTAGCAGAAAACTTGTTGAAATTCTTAACTAATTTCTTTAGCAAATGTGTCAAAAGTTTTTACCAAAATTTAAGCAACTTTTTTATGTCTAATTTTTACGATTTTGGCCAGGGAAGCCCAACTGTATACATTTTTGGGGAGTGGATGGAAAACGAAGCAATTTTGACTGACATCGAGTGCCATGAGAAATACAAACAATCAGGCCGAGGCAGACAGTTGCATTCCCTGAGCCACCAGCCACCCTTTGGCCAACCCCCACCCCTATATTATCCACCCCTTCCATTTGATTTTCCACCCCCCGCAGCCCCCCCTTCTTATATGCAGGGTAACCTCAGCAACCTGCGGAGCGTGCCGCAGCAATGAAAACGAAGCGACAGCAATGCTAATAGAAATTAAGCGAAAGTTAGGCAGAGGGTGAAATCGGATTGCAATGCTTTTCCACCCACCCACTGCACCACCCACTACCACCTGAACCCGCTGAAGGTCGCCCCTGCAACGCTTGCTTTCATTTCGTTTAGCTGCCTTTTATTTTTTCGACTATTTACATTTGCTTTTATTAATCATAAAAAAAAGAAGAAGCGAGACCAAGAGGAATATTTTGCTGAAATTGCCAAAAACGTTGACGCGGCTCGTGACCTCCGTCTGCCGCCGGATTCCTACCCCTGCTCCCACCCCCCTTGTGAGCTGGTTTAGTATCCTGTGCCTCCTCCTCCTCCTCCTGGTCTGTGCTGCACGAAAGTGCAATTTGATTTTAATGGCGGCAAAATGTTGAATTCTAGTCGCATAGCCAGACACAGACGGAGGACCAACGTTGGCTCTGGTCCCCGATCCACGCTGCCATATCCCCTTAGCTGTTGCTTCCTGCCTTCCTGCAATCAGGAGCCATTTGTGTTTGTCGTTGATCCTCCTGGTGCAAGGCTCACGCACGTGCACTCAGGAAAATGGAAAGAGAGTTTAATAGAAAAATAAGATAAATAATAAATATATTCTGGAGAAGTAGATGGTATTTTTTTAGCATATAAAATATTAACGATGAACTTTAATTATTTTTTGTCGAATATTCCCAACTTTTTCACCTTTTTAATCATTTTTTCCTAACAGTGCACTTGCACACACGGTCACACTCCCCCTGGAGTGTCGTCTGCCAGGTTCCGTTTTGCATTTTGATTGTTTTTTACGAGTGAGTATGAGTTTGTGTGTCGCCTCGAGTACGTGCGTGCATTTGTTTGTTTGTTTGTTTGTTTGTTTGTTTGTTTGCGTCGAATGTTTGGTCGAGAACTGAGGCAAACAACCGCTCGTCACTGTCATTAACGTCATTGTGGCTCCGGTCAGGAGGAGCTGGGACAGGATCTGGCCCAGGGTCCCTGGTCGTAGTGGCAATCGAACGACGAACGACGAACGCGTCTAACAATTTAAATTATTCAAATGACATTCTTCCACTGGTTTTGCTGCCTCTCTCTCCCTAATTACATTTGGCCAAGGTTTAGTTCAAGGTGGAAAACAGGCAAAGAGAGAGCCATGAAAACTATCAATTATTCATTTATTTTCATTTAATTGACTGAAATTTCAGGCGACACACGCAGCAGCGTATCCACGCACAAATGCCATTTGCATTTTGTCCTCCTTTTTTTTTTTTGACACGCCTTCGAAGGAAATTTATTGCCAAGCATTGACCTCTGAGGGGGGAAATGAAAACACGGGTTTAAATCTAAAAATAAATGCGAATTTTATAGCTGAACTTTGGTGGTAATAATTGTATTTAGTGAACTATAAAATTAAGTCTTAAAAATTTAATTCAGTTTGAGAAAGTTATAGTTTCTAATAAACAGAAACTAAGGACATTCTCTAGACCTTTTTCTATATTAAATATTTATAATATTCTCTTTATTTTAGTATTTTATTTTCTCAATTTTTGCCCCACTGTCCATCGTCCAGAAAACATTAAGAGTGTGCCTCTTTTGGTTTGAGGCCATCATTGGCCTTTGTTTGCTGATGTTTGCAGAAAGTCAAGTCCGGGGTTGAACCTGCCTGACTGTTGGTGAGTCCTTGATAAGGGTTTCCCAGCGGCACGCACATACCCCAACCTCCAGGCGTCACCAGGAAAACCCCCTCAGGACTCACAATGCAATGCTGTGTGCATGGGCTTAACTCTAGTTTATTTGTTAATGGTTTATTTATTAATTCCTGCGGATTATCACATCAGACAGACAGACAGACATTGCCCATGGCAACGAGATAAGGCACGAATGGACAACGGAAATCCATATGCCATTTAGTCGACGTTGCCAACGGCGGGGATGGGGTTGGGGGTTGGAAAACGTCGTCGGCAAAGGGAAATCCTTATCGCTCGGCAGCTAATTCACGCCCCCGCCAAAATCTTGAGCAAATTGCAAATTTGTGTCGAACACTTTTGGCATCGTGCATTAATAATGGATAAGCAGCCGCCTTGAATAGTTTCCCACACACACACACACACATCCTTTCCTCTCTTCCATAATATATATTATATATATATCCTCTTAAAAGTGCCAGAAACATGCGTAGACAATTTCCTCGGCGGCAATCCGGAAATTTGAAAATTTTCAAGCACAAGCTCTCTGCGAAAGGGAAAACTGCACCGTGGAGCCAGAGGAGAGGAGAGAAAGAGGGGAACAGCTCTTCCAGGAGTGCGTTTGACAGGCTGTGAGTGTTCAGGCGTGTGTGAACTTCCGCACATGCACACACAACACACACACTCGCCTGTAGCCTGCCCAAAATTGAAGAAAATCAGGCGGCAGTTTCCCACTCATTCGAGAAGAAACAAATTTTCCAAAAAAGACCCTATAGAGAAATGTACCCAGCAATTAGCAAATAAAATGTTTCAACTAAAATTTTAGCAACCCCCCAGGAAGCGAGCTCACTGAAAATGGGAGTGAAAATTGAGCAGGAGCCGAAAAACCTTTTAAAGTATTCAATAACATGAAAACCCTGCCAACCCTGCTCCATAATAAACCCCCGCCATTTGCTTCTATTTTGAACCTGATGATGGACGTGACAACAAATTGAATTTCTCACGCCTTCAGATTCGGTTGCTACAATATTTTTGTCGGTATTTTTAAAACTCGCTATGTTCCAACCCTCTTGAAGGCATATAAATGTCATCAAGTTCATTTTCAAGCAAAGGTTATCGGTGGAATGTCATAAAATGAGAAGAGATATCCATAGAGCGCATCGAATTACCATGACTCTTTGTGTTTTATTATTGAAATGGCCAGGAATTTTGATTATTTAAACTCTGTCCTTAGCCATAATCGTCAAAAATAAAGCCACTTAGCCTATGCTGCCCCAGCCCTTTCCCCCTGCCAGGAAAATAAAACAAAATTGAATGTCAAATTCATACTCGAAATTCAAATTCAAATTCAGACTGTGCGGCATGAGTCTGACATTGAAATTTGCATATGCCATGGCGGCGTTTACGTGTTTTGTTTGCTCTTTGTTTCTGTTTTATTTTTTCGTTGTTGTTGTTGTTGTTTGTCCCCAACCCTCCTCCAGGAAAATGTCAATGGGGTTGATTCGCCGGTGGGTTGATGTCTTGGTGGGGGGGGCAAAGCGTGGCGTCCTTTGAAGTGTGCCAGCATGGCGCTTAGCTGCTGATAATCCTTTTTAAATAAATTTGTTGGCACAAATCGTTATGCCAGCCACACACCAAGGGGGGGCCCTCGAAAACGCACCTTTTCTGGTTTACATTCATTTTCCTTTATTTTTTTTCCTACTCTTGTTGTTGTTGTTGTTGTTGTTGGTTGCAACCCCTTTTCATCAGGACTGCGTTTTGTTGCCTTTGCCCCCAAACACTTTTCACTGTTTTGCTAAGCATGTTAATACACAGGAAATTAAACACTTATGCGGAAGTCATTGAAAAGGCAACTCCCTCACATGGTGCACAGCGAGAAAATATAGAGAGTGTGTTTCTTGGAGTGTCCTTTGAAAATGGGTGTCGTATGAGAGGGATTATCATTAAATAACTAGAAAATATTTTATAATATTAAAGAGTTCGTTCAGGCAATTATTTTTGAAGCTCCTTAACATTTGTCACAAGTTTCCTTTTAAAAAATATTGAAGTTGAATAATAACCGAGTCAAAAATGCTACATTTTAAGTCAAAGAAATGTCTAAGAATATAGAAATATGTAAAGGATTTTAATCTTAAGAAACTGCCTCTGATGATTATGTAAAAAATCTCTTAAAGAATATAGAAATATGCAAAGGATTTTAGATTGTGTAAAAAATCTCTTAAGGATCGTTATGAAATACTATAAAAATATCTGGACATAAAAGTCTGTAGCATCTTTTTAGAAACCTTACAAAACACGTTGAGATTTGCCACATCTTAAATGTAATTTTATACCAAACCTAGTTTAATAATTCTGAAATCCCTTGAAAGTAATCTCATTTTCCCACCGTGTAACCAACCACATGCAGGATGTGGAATTCGAAAAGCGTCTGAGCATTCAATTATGCACAGGACAATGGCGCAATGGGGCCAAGGTAACAAACGGGCTTATGACGGCAGTTTCCACTACAACTCGGATGGCACTGATGAGCGGCCCGATGATAATGAAGCCGACGATAATGATGATGATGAGCTGGATGATGAGGATGATGCTCTCGGTGATGTACATGAAGGGCACCCTTAATAGACACCCCCCAGAACACATTAACACAGAGCCACAAGAGCGAGAAACAAAAACCCACAGCAGCCAGGCAGAGGCATGAAGAAAATTTCATTTAGTTTGCACTAACACGCTGTCAACCAAGAGGAAGGGAGGGGCGGGAAAATGTTTTAGAGGCGGGGCAAGCAAGCTGTGTTTTCCCTTGCCGGCGAACTTAAGCGATTTTGCATTTCATTACGGCTTTCCCTTTACTGTTCGTTTTTTTTTTTTGTGGTAAGCTCTCATCGCAGAACAGAACAGAGCAGAACAGACAAAAACTGAAGATAAACACAAATACATAATCCAGGAGGGCAGACACACAAAAAGGGTTAACCCCCCCACCGAAATCCCAGAGCTATCCACTATCCGCCGCTCTCCTTCAGCCAAATCTGTTTTGTTGGTAACGGCTTGAGTTACTTAAATACTTTGTGCGGCGCATTCGAGCGCAAAATGAGGCACGGATTGACCCCCACAGGATTGTGTTATAAGATAATTGCTTAAAAGGATAAAATCCCCAAAAGGGGGGAGAGGGGTCGCACTCTGTATATAGAAAAGGATACCAGCCCAGCCCCATTGTGACGGACACGTAGCGTATGTAAGCGGGGATTTCTGATTGCCGACGGAGTAAAGTTTCATTAAATCGTAAATTGCCATAATTCAACGATTTACATTAGCCGCTCTTTAAAATCAGCAAATTACGGCCCCCGGAGTTGGCTGGAATAGGAACCGGTGGTGGTATCCGGACTGCCCCTGATCCCGGGGAGCGGAGGCCAACAGCCAGACATCGATTAAATTGCGCAACAGAATGAAGCAATAAACATTTAGAGGGCTCAGGACCCCGGACGAAGCGAAGTCAAGGACCAGGAAGGACCAAAGCCCAGAGCACACGACAAAAGCAGAAAAATTATCGCAGTGTGTGTGTTACACTTTCCACTTGAAAAAAAAAAAACAACTAAGCTGAGACTCTATTTTTAGAGCGCATGAAAATTGTACAGGATACTTTACTTTATTTTTATAACTGTTAGAAAAATCTAAATCTATATTCTTTAAGGAGTACAAGGTCTAAAGTCTCATTTGAGTTCATTTTTCTAATAATTTCCAAATGATTCTTTCACAGAAAATCTTTATTTATAAGTAAATATTGTTTATAAGTAATATTTCCTCATAAAAATTATCGTGAGCACCTAAATTAAATATTTTTGAGCTAGTTTTAAGAAGTATCTAATTCTTAGAATCATTCTCTCAGCATTTCCCTAGAATTCTGATCAATTCCAAGTCTGAAAACTGTTTATGTCTTCAAAAAAAACTACTCAAGACTTATTATTTTGTTATTAAATAAATATTAAGTCTAATTATCTAAAAAACAAGCACAAATATTAGCTTTTGGAATCATTTTTCATGAAACCTCAAACAAATTCTTCGATAAATACAACTAAATGTGATTTTATTGGTATTGATTTAAAACAATCTCTACTTAACTCTCATTTTACTCAAATTTCAGCTCCAAATTTTTCTCTCAGTGAACTGTTTGTGTGAATATTTGCCAGTGGGTTAAACGTGTGCACATCGACATCCGCATCAAATGGCCGAGCGACGTTTAGCAGTCGATAAAGTCATTCAGTGCAGCACGTGAATGCCGGCTAAGTTATGCCTGTGAGCGTGTGTGCGATGGGTGTGTGTTTGTGATGAGTGTGTGTGTGCCAGGCATCAAGCCATCCAGCCCCGTGGTGACCCCCCAGCTTGGCGTGGCTCATTTTACGCTTTTGTGATAAAGTAATCAGCTGATGCCGTCGGACAAAGTCCGGAGAGAGATTGCCATCGATGGATGTCAACTGGGGCCACGACACTGACCATCGGTAACCGCAAAATGTTTATTGATTTTACACAACCAACACACACACTCACACACATACATTCAGTAATAAAATTGATATGAAATGCATTTTGTGCGGTTAAATATTGACAAGAATTATATGTAAACTTTGTTGAATTTATTTACCAAACAAATAGTAGAGCGAATACAAAAAAAAAATGTGTAAAATAAATCAAACCAAGACCAGTCATGCCGAATTGGCCAAATCAAAACAAAATACGACGAGCCTGGCCGCTCGTACCATCAAATCAAAATAGTTCGGCCAAAACAAATAGGGACATAAAATGAGGAGAATATTTGTGGGGTGTGTGTGTGTGTGTGTGTCCTCGAAAAGCCTCTCTGGACAGTCGAGCGTCTAGACAGGATTGCATTTCGGCCATGGCCAATAAAGCAAATGCGAAAAACACTGGTCCTACACTCGTTCACTAAAAATTAACAACGGCGACGACACGTTTCAGGCCAACAACGAACAGAATAAAGCCACCGAAAATTGGGGAAAAAAAAGGGGGAAAAGTAAGAGAAAGCAAAGGGCATAAACCAAAAGACAGACAACTGACAGACGACTGCCAAAATGGAATAAGAAATGGCAATGAAAGTAATAAAAATCCACGAATGAATGAGCCAAAAAGAAGGGGGCCAGAGGCGAGGCGCTGGGAAATGAATGAAAATCGGAAAATGCTAAGCAAACACACGGCAAAAACGGTCTGAAAAAAAAGAAGGATAAAAAAGAATATTGGAACAAAACCTGGGACATAACTCCGAGTGGCTGTAAGTGTGCGTGTGCAGTGAAATAAAAACGCAACAATGCGCAATCATCATTATCGTTAAAAGAGGCGCTTACAGAACTAGACAAATTGCCACTTTAGAGAGAACTCTGCTGGACCCGGCCAAAAGCCAAAAGGCTCAAAGTGGCAACAGCAACAGCAACAGTAACAACATCAGCAACACTTGCTGCTGAAGCAGGAGCAGGAGCAACATCAAGAGCAACAAGAGCGGAAGTTGGCGGCCACAACGTGCCAAGCGGGGCCAAGCGTCTATAATGACCTCTGGGCAAATGGGCCAACACGCACACACACTAACACTGACACACACACACACACAGGGCAGTACTGGCCCGCATAAAACCAAAATGGCGCACATTAGAGTCTCGACCCGACCCGACCCTCACCGCAGAAAAGTATGCTACGTACGCCTGGCCATTTCAGGCAATGTTGGCTAACCGAAAAACGACCGAAAGACCAAAAAAGCAACAAGCCAGGCTCTTCCAAATAAAGCAAAAAAAAAATGTAAGAGAAAAGCAGGAGGAAAACCCATAACACTCATAATCAACTGCCGCCAACTGAACAATGAATGGAATCAAACAAAAACCAAATAGAAGCACAAGCAGCAGCAACATCAACAAGAGCTCAGCAAGTTCAAGGTTCGCAGTCGTCTCATTGCTGGCTTTTGTTTCATCCATTGGAAAAGCATAGGCCAGCACTTTTTTTTGGCCTTAATTATAGGCACGCACACACTCACTGAAGAGTCACAAACATGAAGGGGCACAATTATGTGGGGGCACAGCAGCAACATACAAGCGCAGCGGCAACATGAACCTAAGATTCGTTTTTCAGGCACGGAAAGAAATATGTTTAGCTTAAGGCAGCTGCTAAAATTAACATATTTCAAGCAGTTAAAATTCTAATTTAAATAAAAATAATATTAAACGTATAAATAATATAAAGACATCAGAGATTTCTGCTTGATTAAACTAAATGCTAATCTCAAGAACCTTATGAATGAATTATAATACTTTCTAATTGAAAATCTAATAGGTTTAATATAAAATCCTTTTATCTAGGCTTTCTAAGATTTTTCTTGGAATGATTATCCCTCTCATTAAGCTAACCCACATAGCTTTCAGTGTTTCAAGGACTCTCCCTTGACTTTTTTGTTCTTTTTTTTGCCATGTATGCCTGCTTGGTAATTTGCTGGCATCTAAATGCTTTCCAAGAGCTCTCATTAATAGGAGGGTTAGGAGCCATACTACCCTTTTTACCCTTCTTAACAGCTTTGATTGCTGCTCTTTCACTGGATTTTCCTGCTGCCTGCCTGCTGGTGGTCCTGCTGCTCCTCGTAGTCCTCATGCAATGGCGACAGCAATTATTGTTACAATTAAAAAACCATTAGGCGTAATTTGGTTACTTTTCTGTAGCTCCTTTTTCTCCGCCATGTTGTGTGTGTGTGCAAGTATTTGTTTGATTGAGCCGCACGACACTTCCGCTGGGAAGGCGCCGGAAAACGCAATGAAAACATTAATTTGCCGCCTAAGAATCAATAAGGAGAAAAAATGTGCGCTCGAGTGTACTTATAACCGAGAATAACTAATCCCCTGGCTTAGGTATTTACCCTCGATTTCAAATATTCATGGTAATAACGCAGAAATTGCTTAATTCCATTTAATAAGCTGAAAATGTCTCTCTCGCTCCTGCAATTGATTGTGTACACAAGGTGGGTAATTTACTGGACTTCCTGAGGTCTGAGGAATGTTACCAACTTTGAACTTAACTATTTATGAAAATGAACTTTGGCTCCCATTATCGCATAATTTCCTCAGTCCACGAAAAGGCGAAAAGACCAAAGGGAAAGTTCAGAACAATTTCTGAAAACGTTTTTCCACTTTTTCTTTGAATTCTTCAGCTTTTTCGTCAGTTTTTTTCCCCGTTCTCTATTCGGTTTTTCCTTTTTTCTTTTTTTTCTTTTTTTTGTATTGCTTTAACACACATGCAACATGCCACCATGAGCAGAATGGCCGCAAAGTGATGGGCCTAGGCTACCATTGATTGGCAGCTGTCTCACATGGCACCCGCTACCCCTAATCCAAGGCAGGCCCTTCCTTTATGCCACCAGCTGAGTGTCAAAGGCGCTTAAACGCTTTGAGCATGCTGCTGCCCCCAGTCCCACATCTCCAGCACTCCTTCGTTTTTCGGCCAGGTTCCCTTGGCCTTTTTTTTTATTTTTGGCTCTGGCCAATCTTCTCAGGTTCTTTTGTGCCGAGTGAACGCGCGGAGTGAACAGGGCTGAAACGCTTTTTGCGCCCTTTGCATTTAATACTCTAACTGGCCAAAAGGGGAAAATACAATTGTTGGTTTTTCCTACGGCAAATGGAAATGGTTTTACTGTCGTGTTAATTTTCCAGGAAGTTTAATAAACCTCATAAAATGTAGCAAAAACCTTGTGTGATTTATTTTTCCTCATAGTTTTTGTACCCAAATAATAAACCTTACTTCCTGTTTAAATTATTTACATATTTGATCAGGATCTAGGTCTTAAAAGGTGGCAGGTAATCTTATTAAAAATTAATAAAGTTCTTGCAGGATTGTTTGTTGTATTATGACTCTGATTATAAGCTTTAATAAAACTCTTGTTAATGCTTAAATTTAGCATTCAATTATTAATAATACCAATTAATTTCATTATTGGCATTGATAGCCATCCGAGTATATTAATTTTTTCACATAAATAAAACTCTTCTTAAAATGTTGATGATTTAAATGCAAATAATTACTTCCGGAATAAATGATAAATAAAACTGTCGAAATGCAAGAATATAATACTTGCAAAAGTTTTAATTAATTGCATGCATCATCAATTATTTTAACATTTAATATTACAAGGTTATAGAAAATGTTAAATGGTGTTCGAAATGTTTATTTATAAATGTTCATTATTATTTTAATAAACAAGGTGCTTATTAATATAAATATACAATTAAATCATAAAGAATTTTGTTATTAAAGCTAAAATTAATAGCTAAGCACTCTTTAAAACATTTCTATTAAGACAAAATATTATTATAATAACTGTTTACTCAACAAATGAATTCCCCTCATTATACTTTACCAAATAAAATAAAGAAACTGTGAATATTTGACCTATTTAGTTAATCTCTAATATAACTAAATAGTTTATACATTGCTTTCCCTATAACATCAACACTTTTAGTTTTTGGAAGGGCATTTAACCCGCGCCTTTGTTCTTAAAACTTAGAACCCTCTGCAGCGGTTCTCCGTTCATAATCACCAAAAAACAGACGGCGGGTCGGAGTGCTTTTGAAGTTCTTTCTGTTGTTGTTCTTGTCCGGCCAGAGGGGTATGCAGAGGCGGTCTGAAAAAGGGGGCCACGAGGGGGGCAAGGGCATGCGAAACAACCTCGACATGCGATGCAATCGCTGGCTCTTTTTTTTTTTCTCTCGACCAGCTTTTGTGTCTTGGTAGCGTTTTTTCTTTATTGCGCTAGTCGCGACCAGGTGGCTACTGTTACTGCAGTTTGGCCAAGATACTGCCACTGCTCGAAGAAGACAAAAAAAAATATAAGGCGAGAGAATTGCGCTTAGAGCTCTTCTAAGTGGCAATAACAATTTGGCCGTTTGCATTCGCAATTTATGCGCTGAATGGGCCAACTTGGCTGAACTGCAATGCAAATGGCAACAACTGATGACCAAAAATAACTTCTCTTTCTGCAGCTAAGCATTTTTTTTTCTGTGTTTTTTTCGCTGAGAACGGGTTTGAATCAACAACTGGTCAGCAGCCAGCCAGGCAGCCAGGTAATGCAAAGTGAAACAAGCTTGGCAGGTAACGCTCAGGTGGGATTCTGATTGGAGGACAGAGGGATCTCGGATTTGTATATTCACCTCACTGGAAACTGTTCAGTCTGCAAACGGCTTCTTGGCTTAATCACCGATGTTTCTTCGCTGAATTTTCTTGCACTTCTCACAATATAATTCACAAGTTTTCATCTAGGTTTTTAGTCTGCGATTTTGCACTTTTCCACTTTCACGCTCACCAAAAGTACCCTGAATTAACGGGATGAACAATAATAATCTAGTGACTTTATTTTCCCATAAAATCTTGTTTTTTTGTGAAAACTAAAATCTTATAGAAGCGGGAAATCTCTCTCCGTTTATTTTGTCTCGAATCCGCGTTCAGTCTTTACGTTTATTTTCCGTTTTCCGGCCGCGACGATACGTGACGTTGCTTTCGTCGAAAGAAAATATTTTTTTCGAATGGCTCGCTTGCACTAGTATTTATAGGTTTTCCACAAAAGCCGAACCGAAACGAAGGCCGACGACTGAGCTTCAACATGTTCGAATGCCTCTCCAGAGAGCGAAAGCGAACTTTCGGGCTTAACTTCGGCTTTACGTTCGTCTCGGCTCCATTCCTTTGGCGTTCGTTGGGGAGTTCGTTGAAAAACGAGTTTTGTTTAAATGTTTTTCGCTGTTCTAACTGTTACTGGGAACACTTTTCCGGCACCAGCCGGCTTTTTAACAGTTTGTTTACGTCGGCAAGCGCAGGCGTTGCTGTTAGATAACAAGGAGAGCCTAAAAATGTTGAAAGAGAAATATTTTAGGAGTAGAAATTAATAGAAAAAATCTGAAAACATGAATACAAAATATTTTCTTAAATATCAAAATCTAACAGGTATTTTTCTTAAAATTTTATATATTTATTTATGTTTTAGTTATCATTTTATATATTTTCAAGTTAACTTCTAAGAGATTCCTCTTGAAAAAGTTTAAAATCTTTTCTAAAAAATCTTAAAAAATTGTTTTAGAAAAAAACAAGACATGGGAAAAGCTCTAAACTTTTATTGAAAAATATTGTTGTAAGTATTTAAAGCCCAAAGATTCGTGCCTTAAATGTTATAACTTTATTGTTATTAAAGGGGTTTGATGATAGTTAGAAAATTTTAAAAAATACATAAAACTCGTACTTAAATCATTAATTTTAAAGATTAATTTGACTAATACTATCAGAATAATTTCATTGACATAATTACATCATTTATCTCTTGTTTATATCAAGCATCTTTGCCACCCTTGCAGCTACATTTCCTTTGTCAGTCTTATCGGGTTAATTATTCCCTTTTTCCAAATGCCAAAATTGAAATCCGATTAAAACACTGACTAAAAGCCAGTGCACTTACCAACAGCCACACAGTTTTAATTAATCCATTTTATTAATATGTGTGGTTAGCCTGGAGAGAGACATATGGCTTAAGCTTTCCTTCCTCGTCCTTTATAGAACTTTCACTTAATTGCCATAAATTAGAAGTGCGAATACGTGTTGCATTAAAATTTCAGATCAATTCCTGTGAGTCGAGCCAATCAAGTGATTGACCACAGAATATGCGGTGCAGGGAGGAGCGAGGCGGTGCGGTGGTGGGTGAATGGTACAAGTAAAATCGCCTGGAATTAGGACATGCAGGAATAATTTATGCTCGAATTAATAATGGCACGTAGCCAATCATTTGAATGCGATTTAATTAATTTCCCATGTCGAACTTCACCTGGAGCCGGGCCTCCTCCTCCGTAATGACAGGACTTGAGCCACTCGTTAGCCGAGATAGATGATATGCACTACTTACGACCGCTTGTATATCAATAAAATCAAATAAATATATTGCCCGAGGGCCTGGGGCCATCCACCTGAGATCCGCACGCATATAAATAACCAATGATGCGGCATTTATCTGACTACCGACCGCTTTACGTCCCCCAGCATCCCCCCCTGCTCATCACTTCTTTATGTTATTTTATTTTATCTTCTGCCGCCTCAAACTCCGATTTTCCCACAGCCGGCCATCAGTCTCAGCTTACGTTCCATTTAAAATGGTTTTGGGCCGTCGTGGGGGCCATTGAAACTAAAGACGAAGAAATTGTTCTTACCAAGCACTGAGAGAAAATAGGGATATGATGTAAGTAAGCTTCAAGAAACAGTAAAACATAAAAAGAACTGAAATAATTCCAATTAAAATTAATTAAAAGGCTTTAAAACCCGTATTCCCTTTGATTATCAACTAAAAACATTTTGGCATTATAAGGAAATAATAAAAAAAATATATTAATATTATCTAGACTGTCCAAAGATGTAGTTCTCTGTCTCTACCTCTTCCTTTCATTGTTAATTCTTATTTAACTTAACTTTTTGTCATATTTTCTGACAGTGTCTCAGGCTCTTGTTGCTCGGCCATTGTTATTGGGGGAGTTGGCAGTAGGATTCCTTGCCGAGCCGCACTGGGGCTAAAAGGGATAAACGTTTTTAGCATGGCCTGCACGATTTTTATGCAGAGAACGTGTTGTTGGTGCTTCGTTGCCTGCCTGCCCTGCCTCCTCCTGGCCTGCGCACGGACTCTTTTTTTTTGGCTCAGAGGCTCTTGGCCATGTCCGTGCGACTGTTTCGCGTCATTTGCTCTCTGCTGGATCGTAATTTTATGGCTGCCAGCAGCATCTTCTCGGGTCTCCAATTGCCAGAGGCAGTCAAAGCAAACGGAAGTAAACTGAAGCCAAAAATGCTAGCTTTTATTTGACGAAACGGGGGTCGCCTTTGTGACTGCTGCTGCTGCTGCTGGTGCTGCTGCGTCTCCTCCGATCCCAGGGCATTCCTCGAGAAGAGTTGTCAAAACAAAGCGAGCGAAACTAACAATAAGTGAGTGGAGTGAAAGCGATAGAGGTGGATGGAGTGGTGGAGCATCACCTGGCAGAGAACCAAAAGGCAGGCGGAGCCGAGAATATCGCTTACCAACTCGTTTGGCAATTTTTCTCAATTTTCACATTGAAAACTAAACGCCGGAGCTCCGTAAGAGCTGGTTCGACCCCCTCAATCGTATCATACGTTGGGTCCACCCCTTTGGGGGTTCCCCCAGCTTCTTCCTTCCCTCTTCTTCTCTTGTGCCTTGATGTTTTGGGCAACCAATTTGAGTAGAAGAGAAGGTTGCTGCCGTTGGGAGGTGTCAGCGGCACAAAGCCAACTGGATTTCCGCAGGCCAACTCGGTTTCCCGGGCACTTAGGGAAAAAAAAGAAAGTTTAAGTCTAAAGTAATACCTATTTCATGTTAATAGATTTTAAAAACTTTAAATTTGTCTAAGTAAAAGTAATATTAGTTAGTTAATATAATAATAAAACTTTTTAAAATGATTCTAAATTTTCTCCAAGTGCATTTATGGTATCCACCTCCATCTTGGGGCTGCTGGCCATGTTGCTTTTGCTGTTGCTGTTGCACGATTGCTCTTTGGTGATTTGGATTCCCACTTACTCACACGCACATCTACACTCTTGGCGAAACAAAGCACAAATTGTTGTATGTAATTGTGCGTTGGCTTACACCCACACACATACACATTAACGCGGACACCTGCACACACACACACACTCAACAACAGCAACAACAACTGTAACAGCCACACGAGCTCACCTGCTACTGCGTGCGCCGAATTCCATTGCATACTTGGAGGCGCCTGCCCCAGCATTCCTCCCCTTTCTCGCCTTAACCCCTCACCAACCATTCCCTTCCTTTGGAACGGCGACCCTGTGCAAATAAAAAGTGATATACGCGCGACACTGAATGAATATTAATCGCTTTCTTTTTGCAGCCAACTCTCCAGGTCCTGTTCCCATCCAGATGGCCAGTGCCGCACCTTCTCGGCCTCGGAAACTGCTTTTGTTTGAACCATCTGGCTGGCTGATTTGGCAGCTTAAATGATTTCCGCTTCGACTTGACTGCGTGTGGAATTCAAGGAAATTTATTAGTTAAGTCGAGCTGATTGTTCCTGCTCCTGGTCGTTGGAATAACTCCGCCTTTTCCTGATTTTCCGTCTGGCTTTAATTTCTTTTTATTATTTTTTGGCTAGTCACACTCGGTATTTTTTTTGTGCATGTTCTTTTTTAATATAAACAAAGCACTTGGTAAGAAAAATGTTTAATATAATTACTGAATTGAAAGAAAATATCAAATTAACACAATTAATACTTACCAGAGTCCGTTTTCATTAATTTTTATAATATTTACACTTAAAAACGTATATTTAATTGGTTCTTTTCAATAAAGAATCTCCATAAAATCCGGCAATAATTATTATTTCACAAAGAATAGGTTGCAAATTTTATTTCGAGTGTCCCAAAAAACCCCTTGAGCTATAACTTGTCACGAGGGTTAACACGCTTCTTGTTTTTTTACAATTTTTTTTCTTGTTCACCTCCCTCGTGTACTTAGCACCTTTGAAAGGCTTCACTGTACCCCCCAAAATAAAATTTATACAAGCTAAAAAAAAAAACCCACAAATTTCAAGCAATTCAATTTGGGCTCCCGGTGGATTCAAACTTTGTTTGTATTTTGTTTTTTATTTTTTCTGTCGCCTCGCCCTTGAGGTGTTTTATTTTTAATGAATTTTTCGCATTAAATTTCGCAACAATGAATCGCTTTGTGCCGTGAGGGGGTTTGGTGTCACCAAGGTGTTTGCCACGCTTGACACCTCGTCTGGTCATCCCCATCCCCATTCCCATTCCCTACCCCTGGGTCCTGA
Organism: Drosophila truncata; assembly: GCA_008042515.1. Taxonomy (NCBI): domain Eukaryota; kingdom Metazoa; phylum Arthropoda; class Insecta; order Diptera; family Drosophilidae; genus Drosophila; species Drosophila truncata. The sequence goes on along the minus strand of VNJQ01004953.1, from coordinate 48,284 downwards.
GTCTGTCAGGTATTTCCGCAAACATGTTTGCATGTTTTGCCACACAGAATTTATAGTTAATTTTCAATTTTGTTCAACAAGCTTCACAGACACTAACACTCTCTGGGCTCACATAGATTTGAATGAATGGATTCCATTTTCCAGGCATCGCAGGTGGACAGGGGCAGTGGGTGGGCGGGGCGCAGGCACCCAGTGTCAAAGGCAAACTTTGCAGACAACAAAAGCCCGTCGCAGACTGAGAAGGAAGATGCAGAATCTGGATTGAAAGGAGGAGCCGGGGCCAGGTTCAAACTTTACGTTCTCCATTCTAATTGCCAGGGCTCTTGGCACAGCCAAGCACCCCTTCGGTAGGTGTCACGGGCTACGCCCATGTGGCTTTTGATTCTCTGTGGTTGTGCGTCTACAAAAAAAAGATAACTAAATAATATGAAAAAGAAGAGAAAAAAAACTCAGACACACTCGCAACGAAACTAATCTGCAAGTGAACCCGAACATGACACACTCACTGCAAACAAATATGTCACAAGATTATTTTATAATATTTTCTGTTGATATTTATGTATTTTATCTGATATAAATTCTTTATGCAAAATATGTAAGGCCTAATATAGGATTACCTTACTTCATAATAATATATTTGTTCTTCTATCTGATAGAGAATTCTACAATTACGAAATAATATATATTTAAGTATAGGCTTTATATAAAAATATTTCTTATTAATTATTGCCTTATATTTAACTTATATTTAATTTATTTATATATTTCCAGTTCATTTATATATTATTCCTCAATATTGCAGTGCAAACTGATACCCATACACGTTCGTGTAGACATAGAAAAGCAATTTGTTTGCGGCTCCTCACTATTGTTGCATGATTATTGTTTGTTTGGCTGCGTCGCGACTCGAGTCGCAGTCTCTTCTATCTCCATACTGAAACGATGCTGGTAAAGCCCTGAATTTTCCCCATCGTTGTCACACTTTTTTTCCAGCAGCCGCCCCTTGTGTGTGTGAGAGAGAGTCTGAGTCTGTCCTTGCGGTGTATTTAACCTGTCTGCTTGTTGGATTACGACAACCAGCCCACAAACAGACTGAGCGGAGGGGGGGGGGGGGGGGGGGGGGGGGGGGGGGGGGAGCAAACAAAACAGGCAACAAAACAGGCAACAAAACAGGCAACAAAACATGTATCTATTCATATGCCACTTTGTGCCACACTCTAAAACGGGGTGGTGGTGTGTGGTGCGAGCTGGGTAATGCAATACGCATGCAACGATACCGCACAGAGCCCCAGAAGAGACCCACCGACAATGGCAGCAGACTCAAACCCTGTCTGTCGTTTCCACTGGGTTAGCAGACATTTTAACGCTTATTTTACTTTTGGCTAAAGCACACAACACACACACTTAAAACAGACACTCCCCCACCGCAATGTTCACACTTATTTGTCTTTACACTCAGCTCAATTGCATTTCACAGGGAAAAAAATGCGATCAATTACTGAGATTTATGTGATTCTCCTGACCGTGCCAAAGGAGAAAGTCCTGGAAGACATCGTACATAAAGTAGCACCAGAAACCTGTGCTTAAAATAAAATTATTTAAAAATATATATACATAGAATGTAGAAGTTAAAAATCTGAAGCTCACCAGCAATGGTTTGAAAAAGGGGAACCACCATCCATATTCTGCCCTCCAAGTAAAAGAAATATAATACCGACTTGTAGAGCAATGTGTAGACAAAAATACAGGCAGACACTAGCCAGGGCAAGAAAAGCCAGTGATTGTTCTAAATAATATTTTATTATTAAATGAGATATATCCTGTAATATATAGTATTTTATTCTCACCTTTATGGAGCCCACAAATAGGAATATTCCTCCTAGAATCTGCAGCAGGCAAACATGTTTCCAGACACCAACTTCCAAACATTTCTTTCGTTCCACCCAGGTGGGTATTGTCCACAAGATGATGATGGAAACAATTAAGGAGACCATTGCGATTATCATGCGAACATGATTGGGTTTCAAGGATCGAAGCATTTCTCCCTAAAAAAACAAAACACAACTTTACTCTCTGAAGAATTCGCAACAACTGAGCAAAGCTTCAGCTGCGAACTGGGAACCCTTATCTACGTAGGTATATGAGTAACGTAAATAATAAAAAAAATTATATGTGTTACTCAGTAGAATATTTCTGATAAGGCAACCACAATTCCTGGGAAATACCTAAATTATTTATTACGTATTTTACAATGAAACGTACTTTTGCATCACATAAATTAAATTTGCTGAGATTTTCACAAATTATTGAATAATTCGTAAACATTTTTTTGTACATACTTTAAAGAATACTTGAAGTTTTTGAAGTTTCTTTTGTTAATGATGAAACCGAAAAACTTCATAGGAAAAAAAAACCTTAACGAAACTAGAGGTTATAGAGCTTGGGCGACGATGGCCTTAAGTAGCTAAAGCATTTCGCGTAAATTAGCCAAGTGTAGACTTCATTAAGTTGGGCCAGTAAATTAAGTGCTAATGTCGAAAGTTTTGACCGACAAAGTGCGCAATGAAATGTTGTACTTGCTGTAGTTGCCGCTATCCCGAACACTGTTGTTGTGCCTGATATTTTTGCGCAACACTCCACTTGCGGCGGAAACAGCCAGCGGCAATAGGAAAAGCAGCAGAAGGAGCCGCTTTATCCTCATCCTTGTCGGTGGAAAACCGCAACAAAAACAATAACAACAGCGGAAGCAACAGCAACACCAGAAATTAACATTGATTTGATGTAACGAATTGTGGAGTACTCTTACTCATAATTTGTTATGTTTCTAATATTTATTTATTATATATCATCAATTTTAATATAATTTTTTAATATAATTTCTAAAGAATTCCGGAACAACAATAAAGTACTAATAAATTGTTAGCTCTACTTAAACCGTTTTTGTTTCTATTTTCATATTTTTCATATCCTCCGTATTTTTATTTTTACTTTTCAAAAAATATAAAAAATATATAATAAAAAAATACCAACAAATTTCCCCAAGGGTATCCAACACGGGGAATCGCCAGGCTAAAGTTGAAGGGACGCGAAATTGATGATGTAGACCAGCGAGCGAAAATTGCACTCACTTTCCTCCGGTAGCCCCAGCATCCCCTAAACACACCTCTCAGCCCCCGAATCCCTTTCCCCTGCCCCACTTAATGCCTCTGCGCGTAAGGCAAAAACAGTCTGCGAAATTTTTTAATGCTTTAATCTTGATGCTAATAAATCTTGAAGTTCCCTGGCACTTTTACATTACTTGCGCCAGGAAAGAAAGGGTTGGGGCGAAAGGGTGGCAAATACAATTAGACAGCTGCACGCTTAACGTTCTTAGTTTAAGCCAATTTGAATGCACTTTGCCCCGGCCTCCCCCTCCCCCGAATGCCACTTAACCCTAGAATGGCTGGATGGCCCATGCCTCAAACCCTGGGGTAATTGCAAGTGACACTTGAGGCGAGTGCCTGGCTGACATCGCCTCTAATCGAATTTCTAGCTGTTCGGTGCGTGCGGCCTGGCCATTGATTAACCCTACCCAACCCAATGTAACTACCAGTCCTCTCCAGGAGTCGTATCAATCAACCCTTCTTGGGTTAGGGGCGGGGGTGTTGGGAAAAACTGCCAACATAATTTCCCTGAGAAAAGTTGGCCACAATGTCATCAGCGGCACTTGCCAGTTGACAGTTCTGCGGTGGTGGCGGCAGCAACAGAAGAAGCCAACGAAGAGCAGCCAGGAGCAAGCAGGAGCAGGCAGGAGCAGCCGGAAGTGGCAGGAAGAGAAAAGTGGTTGTGACACACAACTGTCAGAATGGCGTGTGACAAATTTTTGTTATTAGAACAAGGCAAACCAGGCAAATTTCGCCTCGTTTTATTAACTCGAAATTTATGGCCAGCCATTAGGCAAGACAAATTAATCAAAAGCGGCAGCTAAATTTGAGAATTCTTTGCTTCATTTTTATGAGGAGTACAAGGAGCATTAAGGGGTATATTGAGCAGAAAAAGATATATCATTAAGCCTAGAAAATCATACAATAAACAAATAAAGACTGCTCTAAAATATTTCTTAATCTTTCTGCGGTTTTATAAGTTTTATACTGACTTGTAATTTAAATTCTTTGTATTTCTAATAATATTCTGTTAATTTATTAATAAGTTTCAAAAGCTTTTCCTAATTTTCTTTTAAACTAAAAAGAATTCAGCTTTCTTTGTATGCAATTACTTTCCCTCTAACCACCAGGTATCTCATAGTCGTTGCCAAGCTTTATGGCCACTTTTTTCTTGCTTTTATTTCCATGTACATAAAATTTGTATTTAAAAATGAGTTAGACGCGGAGCTTTGGCTCAATTTCACGCCATCTCAGCTTCTCCCACCTGCCAAATGCCAAATGGATCCCATTTCTCTTCACGGCCCTTCCCGACTTTTCTTATTATGTAAGAATTTGTCATTTCCTTGAGCTGAAATGCAATTTAAACGCTGCTTGGCAGCGAAAAGGAATTTTAATGTTCTCGTTTTTAATGGGGAAACATTAAAGCGCTGCCCGGCAAGTAAAACAAACTTGATGTCTTGGAAGGATCCATCGCCCTCTAGGAACAGGAGCAGCATATGTTGACCACTCAGTTAGCCTTCTTTATGAGGCGGTGGTGGTGGTGGAGCTCTTTATAGTACGGAATGCTGGAAAAAAAGTGCAAAAATATGTTGCACATAAATTTGTATTAAGTTTGGCCCGCTGTCACTTTTTCTTCGGCCGCCTAAGCAATGCGGGCAGACAGCATAACGACATAATCATAAATTTAAATATGCAACCCAGGGTTTCCCTTTACATCTCTGGCAAAAAAAAAAAAAAAGTGTAGAAGAAAAGCGGTGGAACGGAAAAAAAAGAACAGCAGCAGCGGCAGTGAGGAGGAAAACCTTGGCAGTGACAGTTTCACTTTGCCTGGCATAAGGAATTTTCCCCCGGCTTGCCAGCCACACATGTTGCCCCAGCTTTATGCGTCTTAAATGGAGTTGTTTTCCAGCCGTCGAGATGGAAATGGGGGGGAAAGGGTCCAGTGAAGTACTGCTCTACAGGAAAAAGATCTTCATTAGCCCGAACTGGAATCGGATTAAAATAAGAGCTGGGGATTAAAATTCTAAAATCCTCAAAAAATCCTAATATACTTTTCATCAAATTCTTCTAGTATTTTTTAAGGGCTGTAAACTATTCTTTATTTTACGATAAATTAATCTACAAAATAGGTAATTAATAAATACAAAAGGGGACTCTTTAGTTGTAATCCTAACCTCACTTCAATAAACTATTAATTAAATATTCAATCAGTTCCCTGGCTGACAATCCTAAACCGCCTAGCCTGAGTTATTGGCACCATTGGCCCCATTACTATATTCCCAGTTCAATCAAGTAATTTCATAAGAAAAAAAAAGAGAAAAAGAGTGCCAAGAAAAATGTTAGGAAAAGTTAGAGGAATCCAACACCTGGGCACCCTTTTTAGCCCTTTTTACCCTGCCCGGATACCTCTAACCACCCCGGGACCCCCATCAGACTGGCAAAAAGGACCCAAAATCTGACGCAAACATTTTCGAGTAATCCGAGAAAAGAGAGCGAGAGAAGAAACGACAAATAAAATGTTTCGCAAAGCAAACTATGGGGCCAACAATGGATTTGGGACGTCCCAGAGGCAAAAGGGAAGCAGGCGGTGGCGCCCCAAAGGAGAGACATTAGTTTATTAGAGTGAGTGTGAGGAGCTTTAATGCCCGAAGCCCAAACAAGAGATAGGAGATAGATCCTTGCCAGAAGGACACAGGGGCGTGACGAGGCAAATGCCTGTTATTGTGGGTGCTTAAAAATAAGAAAGAGTGAGAGAAATCCACACAAAACAACAGTGCTTATTAACAATTTAATGATGGGTTATTAAGGACACAAAATAATAGTCTAAAATCAACCCTAGAACCTTGGACCTGTCTTACCCAGTAAAAACTTTATTAATTAAAAGTAAAGATACATTTTTTTTCTGTGCATTTAAATAGTGTAAAGTTGTAGACCTCTCTTGTCCGACATGGAAGGTGCTTCCGGATCAAGGATATACGCAAATAATGTTTGTAAACAATTTTTATTGCTTTCTGGTTGAGATGTCCCGCCCCGAATATGTTTGCAAAAGTAAAAGTTGTTGATAGAAATCACAGAACATAAACACTGAGAACATGCCAACAAGGAATGGGAAGATACAGATACAGCTACAGATACGGATCTGTACACAATAACATAAATTGCAAAATGTGACAAAGGGTTGTCCCTTAACCCCTCTCTCAGCGCTGAGTGGGTCAGCAGCCCGAGGAATATAAATAACAAAGCCTGATATTTCGCCCCGAACTTCTGCCGATGACATCAGCAAACAGTCGTAGAAATTGAAAAACCAATCCGAGTCCCCCCACACACATGACCAAACCACTGACATGGCCAAAACCAAAAGACAGCGCCGAAACCAGTCAGCCAAAGTTAGGACTTTAAACTTTAAGCTGCTAAGAAAATTTCCAGGAAGCGGGGGCTTTCGATAAACCTACACACACACACACCTAGCCTAGACGAGGAGGAAATTGCTTGCCTTTCCTAACTAAAACTTGGGGAAATTATGAAATTCATACAGGAAGACAATTTTCTTCCACATCTAATTCGGTTGCAGCAGCTTTTACTTCCAACTACAGTCAATTTTCTCGAAATGAAATTATATTTCCTAACCTAATTCGATTGCTAGAAAGTCTTTTACAATTTACAATTATTTATTTTGAAGTCTTAAACAAATTATTTGATTTGAGTTTGTTTCAATTTATTTGGGAGAATTTGTGATTTGGTTAAATTTTGTTACAGAGTTTAATAATTCAGAAATACATAATATCACATTTATAGTATCGCATTATTTAGTTTATCTTTTAAATACGTCTCTTTGTTTTATAGATTTTATTACAAAGTTTCAGTTACCCAAATTATAGTTTATTTCAGAGAATAAAGTGTTTTTAAGTTCATTTTCTATAGTTTCTGTTCCTGACAAATTTTCCTTTAACCAAAAAAATAATTCGTCTTAGCCAAGTTGCCCTGTAGAACTGCAGCTACATTGCTGCAGCCCGAAATTTGTTTGCGGTCTTAGCCATAAGTTTGTCCGTCGACAGGCAACTTGTGGCGGCTCCTGGATGCTAGCTGCTGGCTCCTGCTCCTTGGCAGCTTTTGACTTCTGACAGCGGTAGCTATCCAATCCGCATCCCAGTTCCCGTTCGCTTGCCTCGCCGCCGCCCGGGGGATTCCCTGCGCGAAATCCTTGGGAAGCCCTTGCAGTGAACACACTTTGGGGACCTGGTTAAAGTGCTCCAGTGCTCAGCTCCCCTGCATTTATATATATATATATATATATCGTATATATATCTTTCACATTCGCTTACAGAAGAAGCTGCCTTAAAATAAATCCGAAATTCGAACGAAAGGATAACCAAAGTTCGTTGTGAGTCCTTCCTTTTGTGAGCCTTGGCTCTGTGGCAGGTTTTGACGGAAATCCTTTACCGCTCGCCTTCCGCAATCCTGACCAATTCGTTTGGCTTTATTTAAGTTGCAATTTGCCAACAACTGATAGGTAGCCAACCGCCAGTTGGCCAAGCTTCTGACATCTTGACTTTCATTAAGATTCAGCATATTTTGGCAACGTCTCAGCTTCAGTTTCGGTTAGCCAGATTGTCGGATGGAAAGGCAACAGGTTTAATTCATTTCTGTTGGATTCTTTTCTTTTTCTTTTTTTTTTTGTAGCTTTTCCAGGAGCTGTATTATGGCCACCGAGGCAGCCACTTCAGCCAATGAGCTGGGGAAGGAAATCTAAAAATTACATAAGGGATCAGGGGATTTTTCGATGGCACGGCCTTGTCGCATGCCAAAAGGAACAGGAGCCACAAAGCTCCTCGGCTAGATTCATTTGTTATTGTGCTCCAGCTACAGCGTCAGATCCTGTTCCTGCTCCTGTGCTTAGCTGGCGTCCGATTCCCAATGCAATAACTTAAAAAACACGAAGACAGCCTGACAGCTCTACGCGCCCAGCTCCAGGCTCCAGGCTCCAGGCTCCAGGCTCCTGGCTCTCCTCTGGATTCAGTTCAGGATTCAGTTCTGGCCTCAGTTCCTACAACAATGAATGCGCGCAGGACGATGGCGCTGCGCCTCTGGGCCCGGAAGTGCCGCCATGACGAGCATAATTTAACAAGGCCAACGCAGCAGCAGCCGTTGCCGGGGCCCCAACAAAAGCAGGCCAAAAGCAGGACCACCAAATGGCCAATGGCAATGGTGGACACAGCGGCCCAGGTCGCAGAGCTGCAAAAAAAAAAGAGAAATCATATTTCCCCCCAGCTATTGACAGCGTAATCAGCAGAGTTGTAATAAAAATCCAAATACAATTTATTGTTGTACAGAAACAGGTAATTCATTACTTTATCGCAGCGAGTAGTTCACAATGCAGCAGCTGCGACCATGGAAACACTGAAACTTAAATGGGGAATAGAATAATGGGAAAATATAAAGAATATAAATGTATTATTATGAAGAGCTATTTTCAACTATCTTATTATATAAAAGAAAAACCATCTTTTTCATTTAATATTTATATTTTAAATACTTAGAACATCTTTTTCTATTACCATTTCTTTTACAAATGTTTCCCTCAGTGCTCCCGACTTTCAGACTCCCACTAAAGCCGACAATTTATGGTCTGTTCTCTGGCTGCTTTATAAGATTGTCTATAGATTGTCCCTGACCCGATGCAAATGGTAGTTGTATTTTTGGTACTTTCCTTAGGCTTCCACCGCAGCAGACAAAGCCAAGACAAACAATCAACAAGCCAGCGACTGGCCGCTGGACAGTGTCAACAATCGTTGTGTTTGGACAAGATCAATAAACACCTCCGAGCAAATAATAATAATGGTATTTCTGTGCCCGGCTCTTTGTGCACAAATTATTGGTGATAGCCACTAACCCGCACGTACATATATTATATATGTTCGATGCGATGCATAGTATAAATATGCGCAAACAATGGCACGTACAAAGTTTCCTCATTTCGCTCATTTCGGTCCACAAAAGTATGCTACGAGGAAAAGCGGAAAAGTGGACGAGCAGCGGGTGAAAATAAATAAGCATAAATGGTCAGCCAACCGGCGGAATAACAATAATGCCAGCAATAATAACAAAAGGCCAGAGCAGCTTATGCGACAAGCGAATCAAGTTAAAACACAAGCGGTCACAGCTGGCTGAAAGGCCTAAGAGAAAATTTCATTCGTGGAATATTTTAAAAATAATGTCGCCCCGCGGCAAATTGAAAATTAAACGAAAAACTTTAAAATAACTATACAAAAACAAAAAAACAAAAAAGTGAGAGAGAGTGAGAGAGAGAGACAGGGGGTCCAAGGAAAAGTTCCACAGCTCGTTGGTGCTGACCCCAAAAATGTAGGCACAGGCGGCAGTTTTCATTTTCCGGCTGCCAGTTGGCCGTTGCGCAAGTGTTGCCAACTTAATAAAATGAAGCTCAAACATGAAAAGTTGACCAGGCCAAGAGTACGCGGCCTGGCAGCAACAACAACAACCAACCAGCTAACAGAGGCGGCAAGTGCATGTAAAAAGTTGTGCCAAAAATACATTTCCCAGGACTTTTTTTCTTCTACTTCTGATTTTTCCCGCTGTCACTAAGTTTTCCCTTTCCCAAGGAAGAACTCTCTTTGGTCAACACAGATGTGGTCAACATAACAAAGAAGTTAGAAGTGTTGAAAAAATATTGTGAGTAGTGAGAGTAATTAAAAAAGCTTATAAATTATATAATTTCATTTAATCCTCATGTTGAAACAAGCAAGCAATATTTTATTTAATATTTATAGATATTTAAGGCTAAAATAACTTGCCATTATGTTCTTGAAAAAATTTCAGGATCCTCTAACACTAGATAAAATATGAAAAAGGTAAGCTTTTATTTTGTGATCTTTAATATTCTTTTAAAACTTTACTTTTTATATTTTAGAACTTCAAAGAAAGACAATCAGTTGGTTTTAATATACTTTATAGCACAGATATTTTAGTCCGTATTTATAGATATTAAAATAGAATGCAATAAAATACTATTGTTTTAACCTGATCTGTTTTTTTTTATGTACAACTGTATACATAGGCCAGCTCATATTTTACAGTGGCTGCCTCCATTGTGTGTATGCGAATGTGTTTTGTGGGGGGCTTCTTGGTGCTTTTTTCCTGTGGACTGGGCGGCGGTTAGTGGCACAAGTCTCGGCGGAGTGCCTAAATTGAATATCATCAAGGCTCAAATTAATGTCTTCAACAGCCAAAAACTTTGCCACTTGGACCACGGGCTCATGGATCCAAGGACCACAAGGAATCGGCGGCTACTCGCCCGAGAAGTTTTCCACTTTTTTCCTTTGCGCTTTTTTTCGTTGCTTTTCTTCTCTCAGCTCTTGCCGCTTTTCCAGCTTTTCCTGCTGTCCGCACATTTTGCGTTATTCCAAAGTTTTTTTTTTTTTTTTTTTTTGGGATGCGAGCTCCAAGCCGAAGTTCCTTGCTTCTCCTGCCTCCTGGCTGCCAGTTGCTTCTTCCCGGAAAGTTTTATGCGCCTCAAATTGAAATATTTCCATAGAGCTTTGCGCACTCTAACGATCTGAGGGTACTTACAACAAATGAAGAATCTTGAGAGAGGGAAATGAATATCTATGTATTAAGAAGGAAATATGTGGGTGAATAGGAACAGGAGAAACTTGTAAGTTTAAGTCTGAAGAGTTTGGTTTAAGAAATCTTAATAAGTATTTGGTTATTTATTTAATTATTAGTTTTTTTATTTTATTAAGTAATAAAGAACCTATTTTTTAATAAGATAAAAAGTGCATTTCGAGGTCTTAAAAGATTCCCTTCAATAACTTATAATCAAAGCTTAAAACCCAATCAAAGCAAGAACCTGAAAAATCAATATTAAATCACCTATAATAAAGCCTAAATAAAATCGAAAAACAACTTAATTAAATATTAATTTCAAATGTAGCTAAGCAATCATAAAATAATATAATTTATTCCCATTTATTCCCACCACCTTTGAGCTAACTTACCCCACATATCCCCCGGTTTCATTTGTTAGAGTATCCCAAACTCATCCTCCATTAGCCAGATTCCCTTCCATCACTCCTGGCTAATTGCACGCATTGCCACCGCCACCGAAACCAAGTTGGTCAGTGATTTTCTGGCCTCCGCACCCCCCCGCCCCCCCAATCCTGTCCAGAAATTGTGCTAGGGGCACGCGTCGATGCGTAAACCGCGCAATGTGTTATGCATCCCTTGGGCCGAGCGGGGAAACCAAAACTAAAACCAATACCTGCGGTCATGCCCTCCCCGGAACACCATTAACCCCCGATTTGCCGCATCTATATATGTATATAGTAAATATATGGGTGAGTGCGTGTGTTATTAATCCCAGGCAATCTATTAAAAATGTAAAATGCATGAAGCTCGAGACAATTGCAGTGGCAAGCGGCAATGGCGAACGTCTTTGCACCAAGGGAAATGTCTGAATGTCTGGCGCACCGCACGTAGCCACTAAGCAGGGCGGAATACTAGACTTTCCAGGGCTACACTGACAAAAAGAATTAATTAATTCTTAAATGTAATGAAATCTTAGATCTTATATGAAAAGATATTATATAAAAGCATATTTACAAATTTATTTATTGAAATGTTTTGAAATCCCGAACGAAATCTCCTAGAAACTCCCAGAATTTGTTTCCAATTTCAAATAGTTTTTAGTTCAAATATTTTTCCAAGTACAAAGAAGACTTCTAGGTTTCCGGAGACGAGCTATGCGTGCTCGGTGACTGGTGACTGGTGACTCCCGCCCGGAGGGCCAGTCCGCCGCCCTGTGCAGCGTCTCCGGGTGCTGCATTATTTACGCGACGGTTCTTGTTTATTGATGTTTGTCTGTCTCGGTCGGTGGGTCTGACTCCGGACTGCGGACTCCGGACCCCAAACTCTCCAGCTCGGTGACTCTCTGTGGCCACCACTACTACCACTCCGGCTCAGGTCTTGGTCTTGCTTGGCTGGGCAAAGCCCACCCCTTGCTAACGGGCTTAGCAACCCAGCAAGTTGACGCTACACCAAGGCCAGGCCAGCATGGGATAGGTATCCTTGCTACCTGGCTGGATCTTCCTCCTTGGGACGCCGTCACACCGGGTGCTTACATATTCATGAGGGTTGCGGCAACAAAGTAGCCAAAAAACGTGGCCAGAAAAAAATAAGATAAAGATAAAGGAAAAAGTAAAAGGAAAGCGGGGGGGTAGTGCAGTGGGGGGCAAGGGAAAAGCTAAAAAGGAAATGTCTTCGCATGTATTGCCAAATAAAAATTGCGGTTCAAGTTCGTTGGCTGCGCCGAATCCTCTCGTTACCCTTGTTATCCCTGGGTGATGCAGCCACTCTGGGGAATTGTATGCTCCTCGGGCTGGCTTCTCTTCTCTTCTTTGGTTTTTTCCTTTTTTTTGGTGGCGTCGATCCGTGTACATATTTGCCAATTGCGATGCAGCAATTTGCTGTTTAAATATGCCCACTTAATTGAGTTTAATTGTGTGTGCGTTAAGTGGGCGGAAATATTTCACAAACATTTTTTAGCCGGCTTCCCTCTAATTTTCTGGCCCCAGGATCGATATCAAATAACAGGCTTACTTTCCGCTCTGGCCGCCGAAAAGAGCTTATTAAAATTTATATATTTAAATAGCATTTACTGCCGAGAGTCCCCCACACTTTGGCTTGTCCCTGTTATCCAATCCTCGAATCCCTTGCAATTTGTTGTGGCCCAAGGCGGCATAGATGAAAGTTTTCCAACTGTTTTCGTCTTACGTTTTTCCTCTCCGCCCCCTCCCTTGAAAATCCACCCGCACTTTTTGCACATACTTTTCACAAAAAGGGGTAGTTGTCGCAAACACACTCACACACTTGATTACAGGGGGGGTGGGCTAGACAGAAAAAACAATTTCACGGTTATTCCTGGCAAATATGAAAAGTAAAATGTAATAGCCCCAACCTCTGACAAACATGACAACAACTTCAGCTTCAACTTTCTGAGAGGAGGGGATGCCGGCGGCCAGGGCCACCCTCAGCGGGGGCTGGCAGCAGCATCGTAGCTTGTCAAGCGGAAACGGAAGTCAGACACTTACATATGCGCGCGTAACTTTACGCCCATCGTCCTCGTAGTCGTCGTCGTCGTCGATGAGTTGTTGCCGCTGATTTGCCATTTCTCGTTTCTCTTTCATGCGCTATACCCTAGAGCTGAGAAGGGTAATTGGGATTAGTTGACCAACTGGATGGATTTATTTGAAAAGTTTGAAAACTAAACCTAAACTAAAGAGCCATTAAAAGGATATTATAAATAATATTATAAATAATATTCTTCTTATGGCTCTTCAAGCGGTTTTAAGTAAGGTTGAGCTACTACCAGGGTTTACTGATTTAAAACACGCAATTAATTGAATCAAAGTATGCTCTAAAATTAAAAAGTATTATTTAGATATTATTAAGAGTATCTTAGCTTCCTCATATAATATTATTATAAACTATTTAAAGTACTCAGAAATTTATATATCATAAATGAGCAATACAAAAATATTCTCCAAATATTTAAACCTTTTAAAATTGCTGGACTTTGAACGTTATGAAATTCTTTTAATTGTATAATTTTCAATTTATGTTCCTTTTATTTCTTTTATTATTATTTACCATCATCAGTTTTCAGAAGCCCCCTCAAAACTATTATAGAGTATAGCCAAACTGAGCTGATTCCCAAACTTATTTCACCATTGAAATTTTTCGATTTCCCTGCTTTGGGAGAGACCCAGTACTAGCCGGGGGCATATTTCAACAGTTGCCAGTTATGTAGCTGCTGTCATAATATTGGCATGCATATATCATTCTGACGGTCTATAAAAATTTCTACACCCCGCCGGGGGAAGACCGGGTATCCAAGGGTTGATTCTGTCGTCGCACTGTTGCACTTGTCATAGATATAGCCAGGGATAGGGATATATATATATATATATGGTATATATTCGAGGGGGTTGGACAAATGGGGTTTGGTCGTTTCATTTTCGCTGCTTGGAATGTAATAAGCCTCGATGGACTATCGCTTATACCGATCCTAAGTGGTTCATAATAAATTGTTAGTGAAAAATGTGAACATTTTCCATGTTGCGCAAGGGGGGGGGGGGGGGGGGGGGGGGGGGGAAGTTGGTGAAAAAAAAGTGGTGTTTCCGGAAATGCGTGCTGATTCGCGTTTTGGCGTCATTTGTGGGGATTAGAGAAGGTACCCGAAGGCCGACCGACAAATCACGACATTGGGATTCGTGGAGCTGGGGGCCTTTTATGAGGCACGTTCCCGCATAAGGAGACACCTCTAAATCCACCTCAGCCGTGCATTCACCTGCAAGTCCCCAAGGTAACATTTTTATTAATATTTAATGCGAGTTTTGCAAACTTTCCCCTAATCCCCGCACATCAACCCTCATAAAACGCAACTTTTCGCACAACTGACAACTCAATTCAGCATTACTCGAAGCGAAAGACCTCCTTCTCCTGCTCGGAGCACTCCATTTTATGTGCCCCATCCTCGTGCACGTGCCAAATATTTTGGCCAATCTCCCATTTCCACTTTTTTTTCCCTCCATGCAAAATATTGTGGACTCCATTAGATGTCACTCCTCTCGCTGCTTCTTGCTTCTTGCCCGGCATAACTGTGTAATGAAAAATATTCCGCCAGACTTTCGGGGATGTTCTGATTTTCCTAGACGCTCTAGACACCCCCAAACAACAAGGACAACAAGTGGAAACTAACCATAAATCATAAATATTTTAAAGTTTCAAATTACCAGCAGTGGCAAAAACAATCAATGCCGGCAAACCCAGCCACCAGCCACCAGCCACCACCCACTGCCACGCCCAAGGCCTTTTTGAGGCGTTCCCCAAGCGCTGTCACACAGCTGTCAACATTTGTTGGAGGCAAAAAAAAAAAAAAAAAAAACGAAGCGTCTTGAGAAGGGGCAACAGCGCAATCAGCGCTAATCTAATGAGTGCCAGTGTTGCATGTGGCAAGTGTACAAGTGTAGCTGTTCGCCATTGTTCAGCAGGTGTTTGGCAGTTCCCAAATGAAATGACAAAGTGCGTTTTCCCTTCACTTTTACACAGGAAAAACTGGACATGTGATCTATGGAATTGGGAACAAATGAGTGTGAAGTAGAAGCTTTAATTATCAAATAATACAAATTAATTGAAAGCTTTAATTAAATATTATATAATATATTATATTATATTTTATATTATTATATTATATTACGCATAATATTTATTACTTTATAAAATAAAACCATGCATTTTATAATATTAAACAAGTTTGTAATAAAAATAAAAAATAAAATAAATTTATTTCGAATATTTTGAATATAATAAATATATTATTGTAGACCACATCTTAAATAAAACAGGGGCAAATCTTTCATGCAGCCACGAGAATCGACAGGAACACAAAAATAAGCTGGAAAAAGTGGGAAAACAAATTGATATAAGAATAAATAAATAAAAAATAATTATATTTTAAATGAAACATAAATAAAAAAAAGAAAAAAAGAAAAAAATAATTAAGTAAATATCAATGATTCTTCAGAGCGGTTACCCGACATAAAACTGACTTTTTCCTCAGTGTCCTCGCTCTGTGACAGTTATGAATATTGCAGGATGCCAAAATGACATCCTTGTAACTTCTCAAGTATGTAACGGTGCCTTTATGTGCAGTTACCGTTAGCAACAAAAGAGGCAGGAGAAGAACCAAAAGCAAAAGCAGAAAATGAAGGCGACATGCCGCTTGACTGTACTGTCCCATCCAGCCGTCATATAAAAATAATTGTTTGCCAGCGCATTCATTACCCAGGACAGCTCTCTTCGTTTGCGATCCTTGCTGGGGATATTAAAAATGCAATTTCTGGCAAAAAAAAAAGTAAGAAAAAAATAGCAAGTGCGTTCGTTGCCCACCGCAATTCGTTTGCATCCTGCGAATCGTATTGCCTGAAAGTCAAAAGCAAACATGTCACACAAACAAGACCGAAGTTGCAATTTCATTTAACGTCTCATCAAATTAATAATAAGTAAAGAATAATAAACATTAATAAAAATAAGAATCAAGGTGCAGGAGCATCAGATGGGAATGGAATGGAAATTGCTCATAAACAACTCCATCAAATAAAGTGCACAGCCAGACGGACCAAAAAAATAAGGACAATTTGTGTTGTTCCACGTTAATTTTTTGTTTTTTGATTTTGACTTTCGGCGTAAAAACCGCAGCACAATATTAACAATGACGCATGGCACCCACATTCAGAGAGAGACGCAATAAAGGGAGGATGCAGGCAGGGCACAGAGCCAGACTATCAAATTTTAATACGCCATCCTGGCCGTGCCTTTATTTCATAAATTTTTAATGAAATTAAGCGGCAAAGCTTTTTGGGTTTTCGGGTTGTCGGTGTCTGAGCGTGGCCATAGCATTTCGAAATAAATCATAACGAGTGAAATATGTACGTAAGTAAGCCAGACATACATACGGATGCTTTTAAATGGTTCTTTTTTTTAAGTTTTGGTCCTTGCTTTTTCGTTAACCACAACTAAAAGTGCGCCCCGTTAAATTATAAATTAAGCGGTTTTTTGCAGACACACACGCTTTTAGGAATTGGGTTTTATTTTTAATCAGCGCGACTGTAGTGGAACAAGTCTCCAAAACAACCCGAAGAAACCCATGAATTACAGGAAAAATAAGTAAAAAAAAATAATTATAACATAAATAAAAAGGAAAAAATATAAAAAAGAAAAGATATTTAGTAGTTAACGCTTCGAAGTCAGCGCACAGACTACAAAAAGTTAATTGACGCCGACATATTTATACAGTTTTGGATCAAATTAGTGTGACTGTCCATTCAAAAAAAGCCCAAAACTTTAAGAATATGAATATGGGATTTTTGCCTAATACTTGAGCTTACAACATGGATACGATATCTGCAGAAAAAAATATCATAAGGAAAAACTTATTCAATAAAACGACATCTCAAATATATATTTGAATATCAATCTCCAAAATAAACTTGTATGATTTTCCTGTTAGAACAAAAAAAAAATAGATAAAATAAAAATAAAATAATAAAGCGAAGTATTTTACTATTTTTTCTGGCTTTTACTCACGATTTACGCTCCCCTCTCGAAATCCCAGCCCCAAATGCACCCCTTAAAAGTATGCTATGCAAAAGAAAAACGAAAAATAATATTTAAAAAAAAATAAGAGCGGGACAGCGGCAGACACAACCCCCAGAAACCGGAGGACATGGCTCTGCCATATGCGAAATCAAAAGTTGTTTATGACTCAATTTGTAGTTTTGAACATGAATTATTGCAGCTGTGAGAGGGGCGAGCCAAAAAACAAAAAAAAGAAAAGCACTTCGAGTGGGGAAAAAACAAAGTCAAGGCAAACACGAATATGTGCTTGAACACAAATTTTCGGATGAGGAAAAACTAATTTCACAAAGAGGAAATTAAATATGGCAAAGTTTGACATGTGACAGATTTCTCGTTGTTGCTGCAGCTGCTCTTGGCCGCTCTATTTCGATTTTATATTCATTTGTGCATGCGAATAATTGAAACATTTCTGGTGGCAAACATGCAAATTTCCATTTCAATTTGCAGCCAAACAAGGACTCAACCAAGCTCAGCAGGACAATGCAGGTGAATGGCCAAAGTGGAGTTATTCGATCGGAACTGTTTTTGAGCCCAGCTTGAAGCCGAATCCGAAATCCCATCCCCATTCCCATCCCCATCCCCATCACATTTCATTTCATTTCGCATAGTTTGCTTTGTGTTTTGTCTGTTTTGGCCAATTTCGCATATTTTTACGACTTGAGCTTGGCACTTAATTTAGTCAATAACATGCAAATGATTCGCCTGGAGTCTAATTGGAAGCGCAACTCAGCATTTGTCTGGGAAGTCTGCCAAGGCAGACTGCAACTTTTCCCCCACGAAGTCTAAGCGTCTCGTGGCCGTGGCCTGTCTTCTATCCGCCGGAATCCGCATTAAAACCTGCGGTGCGTCAAACTTATAATCAAGAGGGGATTTCCCTAGCGCCGAAAGGGGACTAAGAACTTCAAGACTGATGAGTTACGGCATTTCAGCATTTCATCACAGCTTGGCTTGGCCATTGAGAAGGTGAGTTTGGTAGCTTGGAAATACATTTAAATAAAAAAATAGCCTTGAAAGGAAATGAATTTTGTCAGGTAAGCTCTCTGAATTCCACTGAATAATTTACAGAAATATTTTAAAACCATATCATCGATTGTATTAATTTCTTTTTTAGTCAGAAATTTCTCCCAGTGCGCCAAGTGCCATCTGCAGGCGCAGCCAAGGATACTCACATTCTTCATCATCAAGTGCTGCTCAGTTGCACGTCTGTGATATGACTCGGTTGGTTATTCGGTTGCGGTTACGGGGTCCCTCCGTCGTCTTCTAGTGGGTTTTCCCTCTCCGTTTGTCTGTTTGTCAGCCTTGGTTTCTCCTGACGGGTATGGGTTTCGGGTTCTTATTTCGCAGCAGCACTCCAGCTCTCTCATGGGCACTCTGTTGACACATTCCCCTGACAAATGGCCACATGTAAGTGTATAATTGGATAAGAACTTGGTTTTCAGGCTGCTTCTGCCTGCTTCTCTATGTATGATTTTCCGCATGATTTTCAGCAACTCTTTTTGGTGGAAACCCACACGACGGAGGCCGTTCAATCAAATTAGCGTGGAGTGCCTGGCCAAAATGCTTCATGGCTGACTACTTATCGCTTAATCACATCACGGGCGGCACGGCACGGCGCGGGCATCACGGTATCGGGGCATCTGCATAAAACATTTAGCAACATCAAATCGTTACCCGCCCATCCACACACATCAAAGCCAATCAAAATGGCATTTCAATAATATCAGAGCCATACAATCGCATCAGCATCAGCAGGGGTTCCGCTGGGTAGAATGGAAGGGGGTCCTGGGTCTTCTCTTCTCTTCTCTTCTCTTCTGTGCTGGGTTGTAATGGAGCGCGCATATTTCGATTCTGGATTTGGCCATGTGTGTGGGGGCTTATGAGTCAGTGAACACCAGGATGTGTGTGAGTGTGCGAATCACATCAATGATTCGTTCACAAATATTACAAGCTTGGGAAAGCAGCAGCGAGAGAGAGAAAGAGAGGCAGGCAGTTAGAGAGAGATGGCCAGATGGGCTTGCGGAAATTGTGTCAAAGGAGACTTTCACTTTCCACCAAAATGTGTCCTTGCTAGTGGGTCGATGGGTGTGAGCGGGTGCGTCATAAAGATATTGACAGCCCCATAAAGATAACCGTAGTGGATTGTGAATGGCATGTCAAGGAAGAAATTAGGCAATGTTCTCACTCTGACTCACTCCCTCACTTTCTCTTTAAATACTCTTACTTTTCTTTTATTTCTCACTCACTTTTTCCCCAGGGAAATGGCACTTGCCGCAAGTAGATCCCCCCACCTGTTGAAAAACGATTAAAAACTCTTTGGTTATTTCGCTAAAGAATATAATTTAAAACTTATATGCGGTGAACTGTGGCTTGGCCGATGAGAAGTTTATTTAGGCAATGCGAAGTAAGGTCTTAAGGAAGATAAATACATCTTACATCGAAATAGGAAAGGAGCCTTCATGCTAAAAGATTTTAAAAGAAGCACGAACAATTTTTTACACATAAATTTTGATTAAGTTCTTCAGTTTGGTCCTTTCTTTGATCCTCAGGTATTGTCTATTTTTCCTGTTCTTATTCGTTCTTCTGTTCTTCTCCCGTTTTCGGTTCACACTTGCAGCATTTGGTTTTCTCCTTTTTCTTCGGGACACAAAATTCCTCCTTGCTAGCGGGGTCCCTAAGCGGAAACTGTTTATTGTGCGTGGGCTTGGGTCCATATCCAGGACCTTGCGGATAGTTCTCCTTCTCTTGAGGCGTGCAGGGGCCGCACTCGCCATTCCGGCCGCCTGAAGACATTGCTCCTGAAGATTTTGGTCCGCCTTGAGATACTGCCGATTTCATTGATTGTGTAGATCTAACTGATCGAGGACTACGGCCTTGAGAATGAGGACACGTTGATTGTGGACTTGCCCAGCAAGGTATATCATCTTCTGGTCCGTAGACCGGTACCGAGTAGTTCTTCGGAGGCGGAGGAGGAGCAGAACAACGGAAGCTATTATCTGCATAGCAGCTGCAAACGTTATTACCCCGACTTTGTTGATTATGTTGTTGACTATATCCTGATGTCTCCATCTGGGTATAACTTCTTTGTGATCCAACGTTGCCCATACCTCTCGCCTGCTGACTGCACGGGCATTGGCCATCCCGAGAGCGTTGATGGGCGACTGAATCCTTGCAGCAGCCTCTCTGTAGTCCTACGCTAGACATGCCTCTCATATGTGCATTGGTGCAACCACAGGCGTCCTTTTTATTGTACGATCCCTGGTGTTGTTGGTATTGTTGAGGTTGTTGCCCTCGTTGCTCGCCACCGCATCCCGGGCAGATATGGGTTCTCGATCGACTCGATCCTCTGCACTTCCGCGGTCCTGAAGGAGATGATGCTGTACATGGCGCACACCAAATATCATCGGCACCTATATTCTGCCCAAAGCACGGACAATGATCCCTAGTTGGTATATTCTGTTCCGTTGGAGCGCTGTTCCGTTTTTGGTTCATTCCACATGTACATTGCTGATGTCCTGCCGCTTTAGTCTTGGACTTGGACCGCCCTTTGCCCTTTGCTTCATACGAAGACTCATCGGATACTCTAGCCTGGTGGGGCGGAGCTCTGTCCAACTTGTATTGACTTCCATGGTTCTTCGCCGAATTTCCTTGCTTGGATGCAGTTCGGTCCGGACCTCCATCACATGCACAACTAGGGCCCGTTGCTTTGCCACAAGCTTCTGCAGTCGAATATTGATCGGGATGTTGGTTCTTCGCCGAATTTCTTTGCTTGGAGGAAGTTTTGTCTGGACTTCCACCACATTCATCGGCATATTTATCGTTAAGTGGGCTCATTGCCGAATTTCCTTGCTTGGAGGCAGTTTTGTCTGGACTTCCAACACATCCACAAGCAGGGTATCCCGGTGATGCTGGTGATCCTGGTGATCCTCCCGCGTATCCACTACCAGTGTCAGTTATGGTTGTTTCCCGTTCGCCGCAGCTAATATTATCGTCAGAATCCTCGGCCTCTTGGCAATCACAGCACCTTTTCTTCTTGGGCGGCGGCTTCGGACAGCCGTCGTCCTCCACTGAATCAGTCAAAGGAGCATAGTGACCAAGTAGATCGGCTTTCTTCTGCTCCGGGCTCTTCTCCTTATCTGCCGGTTTGGCTCCCTTCGCGTCCATCCTTGCATTGTTTTCCTTTTTCTTTGCTACGTCCCTTTCAGCCGTCTCCTGGGGAGCTGCCGCTGCTTTCTTAATAGGCTCCTCGCTCGGTTTATTGGATTTATTGGAACCTCTCAGCGGGTTCGATGGGCATGGGCAACCTGATTCGGGTTTTGAACGAGTCGCCCCCATTTCGGTTGGGCATGGGCAAGCCGAATTGGACCTCTGCCCCTTCTGCTCCCTCTGGTCCTTCTGCTCCTTTCCCCCCTTCAAATGTTTATCCTCCTTCGAATACTTATCCTCCTTCGCATACTTATCCTCCTTCAAATGTTTATCCTCCTTCGAATACTTATCCTCCTTCGAATACTTATCCTCCTTCGAATATCTTTCCTTATCCTTCTGGTTCTTCGGTGGCTTCTCCTCCTTGTATTTTTGCTTACTGGTTTTACTGGCAGAACGGGAATCTGATTTCCAGCATCTTCGCTTTTCCTTGGATTCGTAACAGGGGCAGTCAGGATAATGCTCTCGTTTTTCAAGCTGGATCGGCACCATTTGTGTTCGGGAAATGCTACAAGAGCAAGGAGGAATTTCCTGATGCTTGCATTTTTTCGGGTACATGGAACCTTGACAACATGAGCATTGCTTAGGTGGCCTTACAGGTTCCAGACACCCATTGCCACAGGTGCAATCTTCATACTCCGAGCTCTGAGCCATCGGACCACAAGAGCAGGACTTTCTGTCATCTCGTTTAGCCTTCGAACCGCAGAACCCCGAACTTTGGGTAGCCATTGTCTTGCCGATTAGATCCTCACATATACAGGACATCTTCTTCTCTATACTCTTGGCACTTGGGGCCGCACGGAAGGCTTTTTCATTTGTCTCCATACTCGCCTCGCTGGTAATAACGAACGATTCCTTCTTCTTGCCCGCCTTGCACTGGCAACCCTGGTCCTCGTCATCGGTCATCCTGATCTCCCTACCGTACTTGCACAGGAACTCGATGATCACACCGTTTGTCCAACCGTAACCCACAGCCGATTCCTGTGGAGTCGATTCTCCAGAATTGCCAAATTCCTCGCAGGTATACTATGAAAAAAGGTAAGAAAATATGAACTATTTTATTACCATGTTAAATTTATGATTTGAAGATTTTTTTTGAAAAAGAAAGAATTTTCTATGACTGTGTGATTGATAGAAAAAATTTGATCTAAATAGTGTTTAGATTTAAAATTATGTAATGGGAAGAAAAATATGCTGAGGTTCAGGCGCAACTCTTACTTACCTTCTCAAACATAAAACCCTGCGTTTTGAAGGCATCATAATTAGACTTGACCCAGCGGTGAGCCCATCGCCTTGACATGGCCTTAGAGGCCCTAGTGCCCAGATTGTCCAGCCCCTCCACGACCATGAACATCATGGGCGGAAACACATTGGGATAATCCCACTTCTCACCCGCCCTCTTGTTCAATGTGTGCGGCACTCCGCCGTACAGATCGTCCAGCTTATTGGCCTTGATGTGCTCCATCACACCCTTGGACACCTTGTCGGTGTCGATCAATGGAAAGGCTCGGGCCCATAGCGGGGCAAAATTGGTGCAGCAGAAGTAATTCCGCGACTGCTTGTTCTCCACGTCATAGTCCAGCCAAATGCCGGCCTGGCTATTCCACAGGATATCGCGAATGGCTTTCACTAGTAAACAGGATCGATCCTGGTATACTTCAGCCTTCTTGGCATTACCCGCCTTGCGATTGAACTCGGCTAGGATCTTGCCGCTACGAAAAATAATGGCATTTAGCTCCACGGGCACAATGGCCGAGGGCTTGGTATCGGTGAGGATGGCTTCATTGCTGCCACTTTTGGTCACAAACCAACGGGAGCTAAACTCCTGTCCCGATTCACTGGCCGACTTTAGCTCGGAGTAATATTCCTCGCGAGCCTCCTCGTCCTCTATTCTCTCACCCTCCTCCAAATCCTCTCTATAGGCTTCGGGTCTCGGACCGGGAGTAGAGGATGAGGATCGGTATTGATACATTGTCCGACCCTTCACCTCAATTGAACGCTGGCTTATAAAGTTCTCAAACTCGGTTTCTAGCACCGGCAGCGATTGGATGGCAAACTGCTCATCCTTCGTCACCTCCACATAGGCTTTCATCATCATTATCAGAAGCGGCGGCTGTGTTCGTTCGGCACAGTAAATCCTACCACAGGCCGGCACACAGCCATGTTGGTCAACAAGCATTAGGAAGTTCTCAATCATTCCGCGGGCCGTTTGATGCATTCCGCACTGAAGAAGTCCTCGTATAATCCAAAAGGAGTCCCAGTAACTATACTCGCGGCACTCTGCGTCGGGAACAATAAACGGTTTGGGCACGTAAAGTATTGTATAAAGCTCCGGATTCGTCTTGACATCGTCTTTAATGCGTCGCCCGAGCTGCTTCCACAGTTCATTGATTTCGGCAGCAAATTGTTTGATGTCAGGATCCGCGATCCTGGATAGAAACGACGGTTGAGGTTTCCAGTCTGTCGGGATCCATAGCTCTAACTCTGAACCGGGCGGATTGAAGTGTTTCTGGTATAAGAAGATTAAATAATAAGGAAACAATGAGATTCCATAACCTCTGGATAGATTTAAAGCCACGAAAACTTAATTAACTTTTCTTTCAAAATAATTATAAGCCAAAGGATATGTATATAAATAACATAAATATGCATATAAACCAGAAACATTTCCATAAAAAAAAGTAAATCCTTGTAACAGGAAGGATACCTCTAAAAAACGACTAAGCTGACATCTAAAATAATGAAAATCTTGAAAATTTAACCTCAACAAACATCTGCTGGAACTAAAGCCACGTAAACTTAATTAACTTCTTCTAAAAATAATTAAAATCTAAAGGATATTTATATAAATAATATAATTATGCATATAAATCAGAAACATTTCCATTAAAAGTAAATTCTTGTAACCTTTGGTTAATAAAAGCTCAATTCTGGAAACAGGAAGGATATCTCTCAAAAAAAAAAACTACTAAATTGACATCTAAAATATATACTCTAAAATAATGAAAATCTTGAAAATGTTACCTCAACAAACATCTGCAGGAACTCCAGGGAGCCATCGTTCCTGGAACAATTACTGAACAACTCGAAATCGGCCATTGTCTGGGCAGGTGTATAAATACAGCTCATGTCCACAAAGTACTTTGAATCTGGGAACATGTTCGAAAGCTGAACACGTTCTAGCAAGGGACCCGAGCAGAATACGCTCCTAAGAACGGTTTTTATATTTGATTGTAATAAGAACTACTAGAAGCTGCCATGGACTCACCTTATATCCACGTCGGGTGATGGAAATGGTGGACTGCAGCCACATCTGGAGGCCATATTTTTGAACGATTTTGAATCCGGGTCAATATTTTCTACGTCTACTGAAAAGGCCAAACTGATGAACTAAATGAGTGATTCCCAGGCCGAATAATGGAATCACATTGGAGAACCAAGTCGAAGGCGACTCAGTTTCGAGAGATATAAACATAAATCAAAATCTGAACGGCAACCTTTGTTATATTGACCATTATTAAAGCAAATTTGTCGACATTTGCCATTAAGAGTCAACAATGCTTGGCCATAAATCAGCGCAAATAGACAGGAAGCGCCTGCGAATCTTCTCCGGAGTCCGGACTCCTTCTTCCAGGGCCACACATTTATTTTAAATTACCATAAATGCCCCCTGACCAAGAAAAAGCGAAACCAAAACTGAAACCGAAACAAGAGCAGCGTTGCCGCGGCGAGGGCAGGGCAGAGCGAACTTTTGCCTAAAAGCTATTGGCCTCTGTGTCCATTTGTAATTTCCAGACAATTTATCAAACCAAAAGCAAAACGAAGACAAGGCAGGGAAAAGGGAAAAGGGAAAGAGCTTGGGAGAAGGCCAGAAGTCGCAATGGAAATGGCGCAGAAAATGCGCTTCAAGTGGCCATGGCCATGGCCATGACCATTACATAGCGTAGCGGAGCGGGATCCGGGATTCAGGATTCAGGATTCAAATAAAGTAAAAATTCTTCGATTCCTGGACAATCAATTGAGAGGAAAGTATGGGGGAGGCAATCAGCCGCGGGCGCGGCACTTCATAAATTCCTTTGCTTCTTGGCTCCACTTCAATGCAAGTTTTTATGAAAACTTCTCTAGATGCAGAGAGAGAGAGAGAGGAAAATCGAGAAAGCACGGAAATTAGTCATGTCGCATTCACATTCTCTGTCGTCTGCAAAGTTTCAATTGAATTTTCGTCCGGCATTGCGGAAAATGCAGCGACTTAAGCTTGCAGCTCCGTTTCGGCAAGAGATCCGCCAAATAATTAATTTTGCATATGTGAAAATGCAGCCAAAGGATGCGAAAGGGAGTCCCGACACTTGTCCTGACACTTGACCCGCGGGCAATGTGATCAACTTAACGAGCTGCCAGCGACAGGCGAGGGTATGTACACAGCGGGAAAAAAGGAATAGAAAATCAAATAGATTAAGGAAAAACAATTGCGGCAAATGAAGTTTCACTTCGTTTATTTCCCTATTTAAAAAAAAATAATCAGTAATTATTTTGTTAAATAAATTTATACCTTTATGTATATTTTTCCAGTGCTTCCTCCCTCCGCAGCTCATCACCTTCACTCGCTGTTCCAGCTAATTGAGTATTCTGCTCTTAAGTGGACACAGTCCCCTCCGGCGCCTTTCTGCCTCATTTGCAGGCCCGCACATAAATCAATAAGTTGCATTTCGGCCTTAAATTAATTAAAAAGAAAATTCGCAAAGAGCAGAGGTTCGTTTCTTTTTTTTTTTCCAACAACATTGCAGTCTTTATGACGATGATGTCTGTGCTTAAACACTCCGCCAGCTGACAGCAATCAATCAAAAATTGCACTTGCCTTAGCGGGACAGCGACGGCGACGGCAACGGCGGGCGGTGACGGATGTATCACGTCGCACCACCACCCAGGGAATCCACCCAAAAAGCCACCCATTTCCAGCTGGGCCGGGAGCATGATAAATTGTCAACACGCTGACGTTTGTCTGCAGCGATTTAAAAACTACTTAAAATGTAAATGTTGTTTCCCTGTTGCTGCTGCTCCTCCTGCTGCTGTTGCTGTTGCTGTTGCTGCTGCTGCTATGTTTGGGTTTTATACACACGTCGCGCAGCGTAGACTACGAAAATCATGTTGTTGACTTTGAAAAAATATGTGTAAAAATGCGCTATTGTAAATAACAGAACATAAACCCCCCGTGGGAGAGGAGACCGAGGCCACCGACTTCCTAGTTGACTGACTGTCTGAGGGAGAGTGATGACACGGCAATGTCAACAACACAGGGAACTTTGGCAGGAGAACAGCTTCAGCAACAATGTGTGGCATGAAGATGATGCCACGCCTCTGTGATTGCATTTTTACACTTGTCAGTGGATTTGAACCTCTGGCCATCACCTCTGTTTGTCTCCGCACTTTGTCGTGAGTCTAGTGTCTGAAGTTTGTACTCCCTGAAGTTGGAGTCTCCATACCGCAGCCACATCCTGCTGGCTGTCGCTCGGGTGTTGTACCATATTCCTTCCACGCCAAATGAGTTATAAATTCAGCTGTCAAAGGACTTGACAATTGATTAATTGAAATCGACTGCAGAAAGTAAGTTGATAAGCACACACGCACCGAGGAGGAAGGAAGGAAGGAAGGAAGAGGCTGTCAATCACTCCGCCCCGAAGCACCAGCCATGGATCATTCCTTGATGAGCCAAACTTTGACCGGGTCAGATCAAACAAAAGGGGCTAAATACCAAAGGGCAAGCCGCAGACGCTCAAATTAACCAAGAGTCTAGTTAAACAGAAAACTTTTGGACCTATCCGCCCCCGCTGATAGACATCTTTGCCTGCCTTGCCCCCAAAGTTGACAACTTAAATTGTTAGTTGCCCGATAAGCCGGCAAGCCTGCAACCCTGCAACCTACCAACTGTCAGAGTGGATGAGAGTGGGCGTATATATAACATTTTTATTTATTTCACTATTTTTTATGGAAGGAGGAGGGTGGAACACGCGCCACATGCCAACGACAAACAAATAAATAAAATTCCTCTTTCAGTCTGCAGATACCAACCCCGCTTTTTGCCGTCGAGGGGTCAACGTAGAAAGAGAAGTGTGTGTGTTTTACAAGTCTATTAACTTGTGGCGCTTATCTAATGCTGACAGCAAGTTTTTCACTTTCCCAAAGTTTTCGGCCTCCCCCCCCCCCCCCCCCCCCCCCCCCCGC